>JASAMY010002381.1:0-95452 GCA_030248085.1 Paralinhomoeus sp. GSCO2_6
GCCGCTCGCCACGTTCTCGTACCTGCGTGGGTGCGTGGGTGCGTGCGTGCGTGCGTGCGTGCGTGCGTGCGTGCGTGCGTGCGTGCGTGCGTGCGTGCGTGCGTGTGCTGAGTTGCTTGCACCGCGTACCAGAGAACGAATGCCGGATGACTTCTGAGACCCTTCATGGTGTTGTGAACAGAGCTGCCTTCACCAGCCGGTTTGTACTCCCAGAATCGCACCAGATTGAACAGAGTCGCCTCCACGATGATCAAGATAATCACCCACAACGACTTTCCTCTAAACGAACTGTCGAACTGATCCTGTAGGTCGTACATATTGTAGTCTTGCTACACATGCGCATGCACGCGCGCGCGCGCGCGCGCACGCACGCACGCACGCACGCACGCACGCACGCACGCACGCACACACCTCGTGCAGAGAAACTTGACGTGTAGCGGCTTGCAGACGGCGAGCCAGCGCTCGATGGTGACGGCCACCAGAAGATGGGCGCTCGCCTGCAGCATGGCCGTCGAGAGGAAATACAGCTGCAGACGCGCCACTGGCGACTTCAGCACTGCTAGGGGATGTGAGTGATGGCAGCTTTACGTCAAGATGAACGAGTCATGATTTTGTTCTCTGATTTTCACTGTAAATCAGTGATCAATTGCCGGGAGCCTAGTACAACCGACAGGTTTGAAACGCATTCAGGTCACTTTCACAGATCATTTGTAAAACTTCGAAGAGTAGACTGAATAGACTTTATGACTTACACTAATAAAATATTTTCCCTCAATCAACTAGGTACATCCCCGGTGCTCCGTAGATAGGCAGGCCGACGGCCATAACGCAGGCGTCGGTCGCGCAAAGGGCCGCCAGGAGTCGATTGATGGAACACTTCCGCAGTTTCATAAACACCAGCCAGCTAACGGTGTTGGCTACGAAGCCGAGCAGGCAGAGGCAGCTAATGACTCCGAGTAAGCTCTCGTTCAACGGTGGCACCAGCCACATTTCGAAGACGTCCGCGAGCTTCGCTAATGTGTACGTTCCGTTATTTGACATCTGAAAGTTGATCACAACTTCATTTTGAGGACAGTTGTGATCAGGATGTAAGAATAGCAAAATTTGAAAGTCAGAAATTGATCTTTAAGAGGCGTTCCACAGAATTTTCAGGCAAAAAATAAAACAATAGTCATGGATTTTGCTAAAAACCACTTAGATGGATACCCTAGGGTCCACCTTGGGGCTTTAGGCTTGGTTTGGTGTAAATGGACCATCGCACCCTTTACAGCACTTGGAAAATGTTGAGGCGACTGCGAGGCCAGTTTCGACGCCAAAATTTGGACGCAATTTTCAGCGCCTGTTTCTCATGGTACAGCAAACAAACCATCTGGGTCTCCATAAGACACGCATGTACACTAGTTATCTGTTGACCCGCTTACACATCACTGCACCCTGTGTACGCTGAGGTATTAAGTGGCCAAAATTTGGAAAATCGGGATTCAGAAATGTGCCAACATCGCTTCGTGCCACCACTCCGAATCTTACGATTTTTTACGGATATGGAAGCCAACACTAGGCCTATTCATGCTACAGAATTCAGCATGTCACTCTCTTTGGTGAAAAGTTATTCCCCAAAAACTGCATTTTTTGACCTTTTTTCGCGAAGTTTTTTTGCAGTTTTCTCAGGCTCCACCAATCCGATGCTTACGATTTTTTATGGAGTATGTAGCCATCACCTAGGCCTATTCATGCCACAAAATTCAGCATGTCACTATCTTCGGTGCAAAAGTTTTCCCAAAAAACTGCATTTTTAACCTATTTTCGCGGTATTTTGCAGGTTTCTCAGAATCCACCACTCAGAAAGTTACGATTTTTTATGAAGTATGAAGCCAACACCTAGACCTATTCATGCGACAAAATTCAGCATGTCACTTCTCTTCAGTGCAAAAGTTATTCCCAAAAAACTAACATTTTTTGGCATCGTTTTTCGCATTCTTTGCAGTTTTCTCACGCGCCTCCGCTCCGAAATTGCTGAAACTTGCCACGTGCATGGACCATCTATTGGCCTATGTACGCTGTCAATTGCAGCACGATACTCGTTGCGATGTACATGTTAGTCTGTGAAGACTCAGCATTTCCAGAAAATTTTGTGGTTTATTGGGTGCATTGAATTGGTTTGCTCACTAATCCTGTCATCCACAGACAGCAGAAAAGAAATTTGCAAGGCGACTTTGACAGACCTGGGAATTATGGAATGCGCAATCCGTCATGTCTGGTCGGCTATGCAACAACTCCTGCACTTCTCTGGGGTTGACATGTGCCACACTCATGCAGAAGGGACGTAGCACATGATATCCATGTGGAACAGCTGTTGAGTATCCTTGTCATTGATTCGCTGTACATCGTCTTGTGGCCAAGCATGTCCTCTTACAGTGTGCATGGGCCAGTACGTGGTCCATGTACGTTACACGTTTGAGGCAAATCAGAATAGGGGCGCATGAGAAATTTCTCTGCAAAGAAAAAGAAAAAAGAATTTCACTTCAAAGAGAAAACTGCACAGAAGGCGAAAAACGATCCAAAAATGTAGTTTTTTGGGAATACCTTTTGCACTGACGAGAGTGACATGCTGAATTTTGTAGCATGAATAGGTCGAGGTGTTGGCTACATACTCCATAAAAAATCGTAAGCATCGGAGTGGTGGAGCCTGAGAAAACTGCAAAAAAACCGCGAAAAAAGGTCAAAAATGCAGTTTTTTGGGAATAACTTTTGCACCGAAGAGAGTGACATGCTGAATTTTGTAGCATGAATAGGCCTAGGTGTTGGCTACATACTCCATAAAAAATCGTAAGCATCGGAGTGGTGGAGCTGAGAAAACTGCAAAAAAACCGCGAAAAAAGGTCAAAAATGCAGTTTTTTGGGAATAACTTTTGCACCAAAGAGAGTGACATGCTGAATTTTGTAGCATGAATAGGCCTAGGTGTTGGCTACATACTCCATAAAAAATCGTAAGCATCGGAGCGGTGGAGCCTGAGAAAACTGCAAAAAAACCGCGAAAAAAGGCCAAAAATGCAGTTTTTTGGGAATAACTTTTGCACCAAAGAGAGTGACATGCTGAATTTTGTAGCATGAATAGGCCTAGGTGTTGGCTACATACTCCATAAAAAATCGTAAGAATCGGAGTGGTGGCACGAAGCGATGTTGGCACATTTCTGAATCCGATTTTTCAAATTTTGGCCACTTGTAACTAGTGATGGCAATTTTGAGGTTTTTCATTTTTAGGTAGGTAGGTTAGGTAAAACTGGTCACAAAGAAGCCTTAGGTAGGTTAGGTTAGGTAAGCTAGATCTTGCTGCTAGGTAGGTAGGTAATCGGGCAAATTCTTTAGGTTATAGGTAGGTAACTTAGGTAACTCCAAGTGTCAGGCAATAGTGCATGCATGTAGTGTAAACCTCCGAGTAGTGCTTGCCAGCACTATGCATTCAGCTTATCTTTACCCTGGACAGTGTTAGAGGAGGTTTTAAGAGTCTTAACTTTAAACTTCGAAAGTGCTCACCAAATCCAAAATGCAATAATCAAGCTTGTCCACATGTAACAGTGATTTCAGGCTTGCGTGCGTGCGTGCCGGTGCGGGCGTGCCAGTGCGTGCGTGCGTGCATGCGTGCGCGCCGGTGAGCGCGTGCCGGTGAGTGCGTGCGTGCGTCCGTGCGTTGGTGTTTGCTTGCGTGCGTGTGTGTGTGCGTGTCTGCCCTGCCTGCCCTGCCTGTTTGCGTGCGCGCGTGTTCGCGTGAGTGCGTGCGTGCGTGCGTGCGTGCGTGCGTGCGTGCGTGCGTGCGTGCGTGCGTGCGTGCGTGCGTGCGTGCGTGCGTGCGTGCGTGCGTGCGTGCGTGCGTGCGTGCGTGCCGGTACGTGGGTGCGTGCGTGCGTTTGAAGTTGCTTGGTTGTTTGCCGTTAACATCCAGTGCGTGAAAACACCTCTTATTAATTAATGAGTGTAAGGAGTGCATACGCTAATGTGCACTTCTTGCTGTATGCGCACAATTCAAATACGGAAAATTTTATAGCATAGCCTACATATTCTAAGAATCACAATCAAATCAGAATCCCCCGTCACAAAATCCTGGATCCGTCACTGATATACTTCACACTTTCTGCAGCACTAATAGGGTGAGGGCAGATGTTTCAATCTGGGCGAATCCAGAGTACTTGGAGGCGGCAGTATTGCAGGCTTTATGTGAGGCTACCGTGAGTTGAATACACATCAATTTTAAAGCGGACGCCCCGAATCCCCACCCCATGATTGTTCTTCCTATGAAGATCGCCCCTCTGAGCTGAGACTGTATATTACTGCACAACCTATACCATGCTAAGTTTGAGGGAATGATGTCTCGAGTCCAAACCCCGCCCACACACTGATTCAGTAGGTGTTCTTGAGTAGCATTCTTAAAGTAAAACGATTCAGTTTCTGTAGACTACATAGAAGGACCACACTGTATTCCAGGCTACGAATATCTCGACACAGACGCAGCTGACAAAGAAATAATATTCTTGCCAACGATAACAACCAGGCAAATCCGACCGCCGGAAGCGAAAACAACGGCCACGTTCGCCTACTGTATGTGCAAATGCTTCTGTTTGCACATACCATTTTTTGGCTCCATGAATTTTAGCTTAGGTAGGTAACCTAGTAGGTAACGGCAAAATCTAGGTAGGTAGGTTAGGTACAGGTAGCTCGAATTTCGCGCTAGGTAGGTTAGGTTAGGTTACCTAGGCCGAAAAAAGGCTAGGTAACCTACTAGGTAGGTAACCTAGCTAGGTAGGTTGCCATCACTACTTGTAACTCAGTGTACACAGCATGCAGTGACGTGAAAAGTGGTCAACACAGAGTCGAGTGTACATGCATTGGATGGATACCCTAGAATATGGTTTGAGTTAGCTCGTACCATGAAAAACAGGCGCTGAAAAAATCGTGTCCAAATTTTGGCGTCAAAACTGGCCTCGCAGTCGCCTCAGATTTTGAAGCGCTGTAAAGGGTGCGATGGTCCGATTTACACCAAACCAAGCCTAAAGCCCAAGGTGGACCCTAGGGTATCCATCTAAGTGGTTTTTAGCAAAATCCGTGACTATCGTTTTATTTTTTGCCTGAAAATTCTGTGGAACTCCTCTTAATAGTCGAGGGCGTTATTGAACTGGCCATAGTCGTATATGTACAAGCTACTCATGGCGTTTGCTATAAACAACGGACTATAATTAACGGCAAATTCCGTTGTAGGAGCAAAATCGAGTGTAAAATTAAGTCGCAAAATTAAAAACGCATGTTGTAAAGGAAAGAGTGAGCAAATACTTGGAGCAGTTGGTAAAACTATATAAGAACTTGTTTAGCTCAGTAAAAAGTACAATCTCAGTAAAAGGTTTTAAGAACCAATTACAGTATTCTTTTTGTTTTTAAGCATGCAATTTGCACAACTTGCACAACTTTGCACAACTTGAGTAAAACGAAATCTGTACCTACCTTTATTCGCTATCGTGTGCAGTACTTCCGCATACCTACATTGCATTGCAGCAGCGCTAATTAGCCAAGAACCAAAAGTGGAAAAAGCGAGCTCTAAAAGCACTGAATAGCATACGCTTTTCCGTTCGAGACATCGCCCTGACGACCGCGGTCCAATGGAGCGGAAACGTTTACATGGACTGCGTGCGTATGTATTCTTGCGCAAATCTGGATATATGCTGACGCATTGTAGAACAACTGCACACCCACAACCTTACTGGGTGAAGCGCGTGCCGTATACCTAATTGGGTGCGACAGGGGGAGTGCGGTAGACAGACGGACAAAACAACAAGGTCAAAACGGGCAGCTTCCCCGTCAAAATTATGTGCGATTAGCGCGCCGCCGCTGACCAGGCGGCTATTAAGAAGAGCTTACTGGTAGTGGGTGGTGGGATGGGTCCCCCCCCCCCCACCATAGAACACTTGTGGGCCGTATGTGGGAAGCGTCGTCAATCGATAAGAGACAAACAGTGCAGGGAAATCCGCTCTCTTCGGGCCCTAGCCACTCCACTTAGGCTCGGCGCGGCTTGACCCCGCTGACCAATTAGCGCCGACACATCGGAGAAACAGAGAGCGAATTCCGGGACGCACACCCTGACAAGACACGCACGCACGCACGCACACAAACAACGGGAGCGGGTCCATGTGAACGCTACCTACGCCCACGCACATACCGTACGTGTACAAAGTGGACTTGACTCTCGGAAGCTAACAACTTCCTGAATCGGTACAGATTAGCTCAATCGGGCCGGGCGAGACTCATTTTGAACGGTGTTGTTGTGACAGATGAGTGAGCGACAAGAAATAGCTGAATCTCACTCAAGTCGACTAACGCATAACAATCCCCTCCACGTATCTGTCTGTAGTCTATCTACAACGAACGTGCACTGCTTACCTAAATAAATGTTTCTGCGAGCGATGTAGGTGGTGGTTGGCACGAATGATGACAGTCGTGTGTTTAGATACGACATGCAATGCCTCACATGCCGACTGGTGGTATGTATACCCAGAGGCACCTACCTGTACGAATTTTTATTCACTGCGTGTTTATTGACAAAAAGAGACAACGCTACTGCGCGTGCGCACTCAGCAAAGTGACCCACCTGCAAGACGCAAACTTTGGCCAGCGCATCGCGTGTGCTCCAATGATTGCAGTTGCAGAGCGACAACAGTGACACGGAGAGTTCAGGTACATAGGTATATGAAAGAAAGGTGCAAAGTAATGTAGCGGCTGCGGCAGCGCGAGCTTATTCCCCTCCCACTGGGGCCACTTGTCAAGCGCAGGCGTTGACGCTATATCTGCCAGCTGTCATGGTGACTTGGTGACGCAGGCCCGCTGTCTAGTACATGTCAACAACAGAGGCGAGCTTCCATGTCAGACCAACGTCATTGGAGGTTTTTCTGGAGAGTTGCTGCTGAGCTCGATTATAAAACCAAGACCATCGCATTACTTTCCCTACGCCGTTCTGAAAATGTATTAAAAGTTGAAGAAAAAAATTACATGGAAGAAGAAGACGGTTTTTTACAGAGTATGTGAACCTACTAGCAGGAGTGCTATATGTAGTAGGAATGATTGTGTCAACACGTGAGTACAGATATTGGAGGGAGACACTAGGACACTATTGAAGAATGGGGCACATGGTTTCAACTTTTGGCTAGACAGGGGCACTACTGTTGTGGATTCTTTTTGTAGGATTGGAGTGGAGATTTACGGTATTTTGCAGGAAACTTCTATTCTCAACTAGCATAAAACAGACTTCAGTGTACGTAATCACTTCACTTCCAGTTCTAGAACATAGATTTCTGTTCACTTGGAGCGTACGTGCGTGCGTGCCACTGTGTATCCACAAATAATAAATGCTAGGCGTATTTCTTCATCCTTTACCAACCACTTGACCAGGCGTTCGAAGGGAATCACTCGCTTGTACCATGTTTACTTGTACCACCTTACATAAACGCATAGGTATGGACTCCTGACGGGTTTCCGTATAGATGACGTCATTTGACGTACTTGAACCAGGCCCCTGCGACGGGGTAGTGGAGCGCGTTCTTCTTGGGAGCGACCACAGGGAAGAACTTGGTCCAGTTGATAATGCGTCTCTTGGCTAAAGTCGCTTAGATATAGAACTGAGAGGGGGCCGGAATTGGGGGGGGGGGACGCTTTTCAATTAAATCGGCAAATGGAGCTGCAACAATAACGAGCAGACGCAATAGTCGTGACTTGGGAATCGTGAGAAAAAAACGAATAGAACCATCGTAAATATAACTGAATTGTTCTGTCTGCATATCGCCTTGTTTGGCGGCTAAAAAATCACAAAGTCTGTTAGAGAGCGTAATGGGGGAGGGGGGCAAAACAATGCGGTGGCGATGTTTCTATTGCGCGCCTCCCTGTGCTCCTTATGAGATGGTTGGGGGGGGGGGGGCGTTATTAAAAAAAATCACGCTCGGGATCCGTTCACTGCGCTGGACAAGCGGAAACGGTGCATTGCACACTTCATTCAAGACGACAAAACGAGGAGTATAGTTGTTGATTGTTGGTATTTGGGGCAACTCTAGGAGGCCATCAACGGTCTCCATGACGCCTTCCCGTCTAGAGCCGCATACCTAATTAACCAAAGACTAAATGTAAGAACGCCATCTGCAATGTAGGGCAGCGATAGCACGATAGAAAGAAAAGTCCATCAAAAGAATAGTCCTCGACCTAGTGGCTCCATCAAGAATGGAACCCAGAACAGTGCGCGCAAGAAGCCGATTCTCCACCACTAGGCCATACGCTGCCCAAAGGAGTAGTACTTCCATACCGTCCCCGGCAACGAGAGCCTTGAAGTCGTTGAGTTGCTTGGCCTCGTCGAGCTGTGCCTCTTGCTCGAAGAGGAGAATCGCGTGCTCGGTGCCCTCGAGCGCCGCGTCGGGCTTGAAGAAGCCCAAATGCTCGTCCTTGTAGGTGCCGGGCTTCTGTTCCACGTTGATGAACTTGTTCTCCTTGACCACCTTCAGCGCGCGAGTCGTAGCGTCCGCCTGTGGAAATTGTGGTTCTAATACAATGTTGGTGCGTTCGCGACGCCAACCAAACGAACGAACAACAACCAATGAAATGTCTGTCTAGCACACGCGATATGACTGGTCTTTCGGCTCTGCATCATTCCTTTAAAGGGGGGGGGGGGGGCTCACGCTTCCAAAATGTTTGAGATAATGATATGGTCAGCAGCGGGACACCCCTGGGAGTCACGCCCCGTTCTTACTTGGAAACTAGCCCCCCCCCCCCTTTAAAAACCTTCCACCCCCGCCAGACTGTACGTGCAACAAAACAACTAAAACTCGGCACATCGATTCCTGAAACTCAGGTATGTGCTCCGCCATAAGTACACGGTAACATTGCTCGGTTGTTGCAACTGTTACAGTACCGTAGATTCCGTACCCAATTACGGTAGGTACGGTAAACGAGTATTGGTACTGTAGTAGAGTGTTGGAGTTACGGTACCTGGACGTTCGAGACGAGCCAGGAGCAACGGCGGCCCTTCTCTTTCTCGTCCTTGTTGATTTGGAACATGACGATCGTATAGAACTTCTTGGCGTCGACTTTCACGTCGGCTGGCAGTGTGGCTTCCACGGGCGCTTTCACGGACGCGATCGAGACCTCGCCGCCGTTGGCTCCGAGCGACGTCTAGAGTGCACAAGAACGGTGAAGTGCACGCGCCCCGGAACGCACGCACGCACGCACCGGTACGCACGCACGCACGCACGCACGCACGCACGCACGCACGCACGCACGCACGCACGCACGCACGCACGCACGCACGCACGCACGCACCGGCACGCACGCACGCACGCACGCACGCACGCACGCACGCACGCACGCACGCACGCACGCACGCACGCACGCACGCACGCACGCACGCACGCACGCACGCACCGGCACGCACGCACGCACGCACCGGCACGCACGCACGCACGCACGCACGCACCGGCACGCTCGCACGCACATTGTACAACGCACGACCGCACTCGTATACCTATTACCTCGAGTTGCGCGTCCGGCACTCGCAGCTTGAACACTTCATCCGGTTTCTCATCCTCATTCACGACGCCCTCCTTCGTCGTCTTGTCCAGACCCTTCTTCTTCCAGTCCTTCTGGAAGTCCGCCTCCAGCTTGTCGCCCTTGACGTGGAAGAACTGGCCGGCCGCCATCTGGGCGCCAGCGTCCTTGAGCGGCTTGAACTTGACCTCGTCACGCTTCGCGGAGTCGGCCAGTTTGGCGCATTCCGCTTTTTTCACGCCTTTGCCATCCTTCTGGCGGAACAGCAGCACCGAATAGGTGTCCATGTTGCGGTCGCTGATGTGCGACGGCGGCTCGTAAGGAACGGCCTCCTGAAGGCCCTCGAGAACCAATGCAGACGAAGCAACAATGGTTCATACATCTATGTTGTATGTACAAAACATCTATGTACATGGTGCATACGTGTGTGTGTGTGTGTGTGTGTGTGTGTGTGTGTGTGTGTGTGTGTGTGTGTGTGTGTGTGTGTGTGTGTGTGTGTGTGTGTGTGTGTGTGTGTGTGTGTGTGTGTGTGTGTGTGTGTGTGTGTGTGTGTGTGTGTGTGTGTGTGTGTGTGTGTGTGTGTGTGTGTGTGTGTGTGTGTGTGTGTGTGTGTGTGTGTGTGCGCGCGCGCGCAGGGGGCACTGAATACAGGCAATCTTGCTTTTTTTGCGTAGGAAAAATAAACGCTATTGAGCGTTGCCTCGTCAATGCAATTGGAAATGAGGCGCTAGCGAAACGATGCTCTCTGGGGGTTCTAAAGATTACTTCAGCGCTTTAGTGCTGAAGACTGTCACCTCTTCTAACCACACGCTCCAGCAATCACTATTCTGCAGCTTACGGTAGTACTTCCGAACCTGCAGTTTCTTTGTCTCGTCCGCTTCCCCTTCTTTGTCCTTGGAGCCGTCCAAGCGGACGTTGCAGGCGGAGTAGGCGACCCAGACCTTCGTTGCGTCTTTGGTGTTTTTCTTGAGTACCATCATCGTATACATCTTGCCCTTTGGCTTCTCCGAATCAGGCACCGCGCATTTGGTCGGCTTGTCCATCGCCTATGCGTGCGTGAACATCAGTGCGGTACGCAACGGTGAGCGCATGTATGTATATGACGGTGCGTGCGTGCGTGCGTGCGTGCGTGCGTGTGTGCGTGCGAGCGTGCCTGCGTGAGTGCGTGCGTGCGTGCGTGCGTGCGTGCCTGCGTGCGTGCGTGCGTGCGTGCGTGCCTGCCTGCCTGCCTGCCTGCCTGCGTGCCTGCCTGCGTGCGTGCCTGCGTGCGTGCCTGCGTGCGTGCCTGCGTGCGTGCGTGCGTGCGTGCGTTCGGTCAGTACCTGTCGGTCGTTGAGAACTTGACCCATCTTAAGGGTGATTTCTTTCGTTTCTTTCGAATCTTCAAACGTCACCGTTGCCTCCAGCTCTGGCAACGGCCAACTGTCGGCACCGTCATTTTGTGGCAACAGAACGATCTTCTAAAACCGATCACTGTTTGATTTGAGATACATGTACGCTTTTAATACTCGTCTTTTGTTTTACACAATATCTGTATAACAGTTGGTTTTTTATTCAACACTAAAAAAAATAGTCGACTTTAGTCAAAAGCGATGCCCATATATGTATGTAAAAGCCTCTACATTCCTTTTTTATTTACATTGTATTGGTGACTGCTCAAAATACTGTAGGCGCAAAATTCAAACCTTGAAGCCGAACTGAACGGCTGGTTCCGGCTTGGGACAGCTTTCCGGGCGAGACGAGGACCCTCTTCGGCTGCGCTCGCAGCAGAAGCCGCCCAAGCCTTTCACCTACGGTAGGTAGGTACAAGTAACAAATAAAAACCGAAGAGGAGCATTCTAAAAGCGTTGACCCAGTACCATCGATTTTAGAGTATCGTCTGGAAATTCCCCTATAAAATTCCCAGCTCCCACACCAGACCAGACCTGCTTGGGTCGCTGCTCCACTCCGCGACGGTCGGCGCTCAGCACGTTCTGTAGTCCGCTGAAATTTGTATTTTTAAATTTAAATTAATTTTTGTTTACGCTTAACCTCGTCGCGCAGTTGCCGCCCGCCTGGCAGGTAGAAAGAAAGCAGGGCTCTGGCCGGCCGTCCGTCGGCAGCTGGCACGGCACCCCGCCCTGGGCCTCGTTCACCGGCGTGAAACCGGCCGGGCACTCTGAAAGTACAAAAGTTTAAAGGTACGCACCCGCGCGCGGGCACGCACGCACGCACGCACGCACGCACGCACGCACGCACGCACGCACGCACGCACGCACGCACGCACGCACGCACGCACGCACGAGCGCACGCACGCACGCACGCACGAGCGCACGCACGCGCGCACGCACGCACGTACGCACGCACGCACGCACGCACTCGCGCACGCATGCACACACGCACGCACGCAGCACGCACGCGGGTGCTGGCATATTGTATTTGCCTTACTCCTGTGACACTATTGTCCTGAGTTCGTTTTTGATAGTGTTGAAAAAAAGCGAGGTGCATACTGGGCGCAGTGACGCCTCGCACTTTGATGCGGCAGCAGGCGCCGTTTTCGTTGCCGGGCCGGCGCGGCAAGTAGGTGGTGCGCGAGCGCCTTCTGGCGGGCATTTCCACGCTGAGCTGCGCCAGGCGGCTAAGCACGCAGAACGTGTTCGCTGGACACGCGTTGTTCGCTCCTGAACGCATTCAACCTTGTGGTACCTATAGAAATACGGGTCCCACGGTAGACTAGATTACGTAGCAGCAGCATGGTTGTATAGGTGTGGTGTGGTGGCACACGTGCAAAGCTAGTGAACCACCGCTGGTGTAAATGGTTCATGAATGGAGATTGCACTGGAATGCTTCATTATTATTAGATTGCACTGTACATTATAATACGGCCTGTATTATTACAGTATCACCGTAAAGCAGCATTGTCGTGATTCTCGCGAGTTGCGTCAATCAGAAAGTTTCGAGCTTTTATAACGTCGTGTCTCCACTTAGCGGTAGAAAATTTTCACCTAATTTACCGTCGCACTCTTTTCCTCCCCATTCATTGCCCAGGCCAATACTCTTCGGGTTGGTACACACCAATTCGACTCACTCACCTCTCGCTTTGCCGTTGACGACACAGCGGGCGAGCGTTCGCCTTCGGGTGTAGCCGAGGTGGGGCACGAAGCGGCCACCGGTTTGGGTCACCGGACGCAGGTGGCTTTTGGTGCGACCGCAAACTATAGGTACAAGCAAGCGTCATTGGTCAATTGCGGTTGTTGGATTAGGGGCAACGCTAGGAGGCCGTCAATGTCTAATAAATACAGGTAGCATACTCATCTCCATGACGCCTTCCTGTCCAGAGCCGCGCAATTAGCCAAAGACCTTCGGAAGAACGCCATCTATCATCCAGGGCGGCGATGGCACGAGAAAATCCATCGAAAGGGAAGTCCTCGGTCTAGTGGGTCCATCATTGGCCCTGACTCGTTGTCGGAGTCGGATGGGCCACTATCGAGGTACCTTAGTCGCTTCGAGCTTTGACGTACGCGATCTGCGTTCCGGGGGTACATCTCAGCCACTGGAGGAGTTTACATACGTACGGTAGCTACTTTGAAAGACTCGAGATCCCGCGTCCGTCATAGTACCACCAACCATACATAGAATGAAGAACGTTTTCAAGTGAATGTGAAGAATGCGAAGAGTCAAGAATGAATGAATGCTGAAGAAATTGGCAATCCTTTCTCCATTCGACTTACTGTCGCGTTTGTTGACTCGCGCCTCCAGCAGGAGCGCCAGAAGCGCCAAGCAGACCGCCGAGCGCAGCAGCATCTTCTTTGTAAATTCTATTTCGACTTTTACTGACTGGTTTTGACGTGGGGAATTCGACTTTTGACAATAATACTTTTGGAATACTACTACTATATGCGACTGCCAACTGAATGCGGGCTTGGAGGCTCTTCATTAGCCGCGCGAATCCGTCAACACAATCGCGGCCGCTTATTCGTTTGCGCAGCTGGTTCGTTTGCGCGCCAGTCGCCTACGGATTAGCATAGGTACATACATATCGCGCCGAGGCAGTTTGAGAAGCTGAGCAAACTTTCGCGCTTTCCCAATCGCGTTGTCTCACTTCCGCGCCATGAGATCCGCACTTTCACGCCCGATTATTGCACCGGGGGAGTGGTGGCGCGTCACAAAGCAAATGCGGAGCTGCGTCCGCTTGTCCGGGTTTTAGGTACATTCCGTCCGAGTTCCCGGTTTCAGGCGTAAAAATGCGTCCGCTGCGATCGGCGAAAACGCGACGCGCTTCGCTGCTGCAGCGCACCCAGTGCTTGTTGGGTTCGCAAGGCTTTAGCTTGCCCCTTTAGGCCTGCTGGAAGAAAACAGTTGCTGGCCTTTTGAGGGGTGTGGGGGGGGGAGGCTAGAAACTTCGCCTCGCCGCGCTCGCTGCATTTGGGACGCCGCAGCGCACTATATGCGGAAGAACACAGCTGTGGTGAAAAGGCTTAAAGTCGAAGCGTACAAACTGGATTAGCGCACGGCAAAAAGAACAGCTGAAGATGAGAAGGCGCGCGACCGCATTATTGTGCGCTGTCCTGTTGAGCGGGACGTTGGTCACAAGGCTGGTTGAAGCCAAAGGAACGAAGAAACAGCAGGGCTGGAGGTGTAGCCTCGATATCTAAACATCAATATCTCAATATCGATAGCCAAAAGATCAAAGCAGAGTGAATGCTTGTATTGGACTTTCTCGTGCTCTCACTGCTCTAGATTTAAAGATGGCGTTCTTCTAGAATGTTGAATTGAACCACAATTGTAACGATCAAACTGTTGTTGTGGGCAACCACCTCCACGCAGACCCAAAAGCACGCCAGTGCGCAGCAGCAGAAAAGCGAAGGCAAATCCGGCAGAGTCCAGACGAGAGCCGACCAATCGATAGAAGACGTCGACGAGGACAAGATCGACGAAATCTTGAACGAGGGCACCCGTCACGCAGTCGTCTTTCTCTGTGAGCGATATTGTCTTTTCGCGGGGGGGGGAGTTCCGAAAGTATACTGCCGCCACAAAACACCGCAATATTCGTCACGAATCGCAACACCGGAAAAAAATTGCACCTATCGAAGCGGAATACAGAAACGGGTGTATACGATCGAACAACGCAACGTCCTGAACAGAGTATCGTCACAAAACCAAGTCGGGAATCCACAACAGAACTGCTTGTATCAAGCAAGAAACGCAGCTGCCGAAGCACACCAGAACTGCGCGCCAAAACCGGAACGTGCCCCAGTTCACTAAAGGGACAAATGCTGTATCGTATCGTTTATGTATGCCTCAGAAAGTGTTGTTGCGTTGCGTTAGATGTTGCGTTAGATCGCCGCATGTGCTATGTATGTAAATGCCTTTCTTTTACAGAACATGATACATACGAGGCAGTGGTGTTTGCGCAATCGGTGCACACATGCGCCTCAACTGCTTTGTAAAATCGCCGGTTAAAACCAACAGTTGAACCGAAAGCACTACAGAGAAAAGATTGATAGCAAAGAACCTTATTTTTGACATTTCAAGGTGTGGGTATTCAAGTACACCTACAATGTATATAGGTACATTAGTAGCCCCAGAAACAAAGGATATCGTGTCTACCCCAGGGGCATTATTGGAGGATTAGCCACATTTCATGTGCCGTTACCCCTCCCCACGTGAATGCAACCAGTTGGCACATTTCTGATCTGTGGTCAGTGCACGACACATCAGTGCACGACACCATTGGATCGGCATGTATAGGTAAGTGTGCCACTATATATCAGGGTGTACGCGTCAGCGTACAACCCTAATATGTGACGACTTGCGCGCGCGAGAATTCGGATTTTCGATCGCCTATAACTTTTGATTGCCTGAACCGATTTCGGCGCGTTATGGCTCAAAAGAAGCGCACTCATCGGGAGACCGTACGCGCCACAGCGCGTTTCAATACTACTTCGCGTTAAGGGGAAACGCCCAAAAAGGTTTTGGAATAGTGTCTTTTTTTTTCTTGTTCTCCACCCAGTTTTTGGAGCACCACTCGCGAGCACCGTGGGCAATTGTGATGAAACTTGGCATGTGTAGCCGACCCATGATGGCAATTTTGCGTACCAAAGGAATCGTCTCTGCGTCCTACCAAACTTGAGATATCGCCGATTTTATGCGTTTTTTCGGACAGTCGTTTTTTGGGGTGGTTTCCGCCAAGAGTAAATCTCGAAAAAGTGCCCAATTAACCCCCAATTTTTTTTTGATTTCCTTGAACAGTTTCTTATGGGAAGTCTATGCCAAGCCACTGAACCCAAATCTTGATCACTGATAATGAGATATTAGTGATCAAAAATCTCAACCAAAAGTTCCGTACCCTATAGGCTCTTTAACGGTGCATCGCGGAGCGTCGCTATAATGGGGAAAGTTGCTTGCCCAGACATGATCTAGACCACTATCAACATTTGAACCAAATTGGACGCACCAAAATCTCCCCCCATTATACCGATAATGGAAATTGGCAATATTTTGGTGTGGTTAGGTCGGATGGCCTAAACATCAATAATAAAGTTGATCGCCCTTCGATGGAGAACATTTCATTCCTTGAAGTCGACACGATCCGACGCACCAAAATATTTTCACTTCCGGAATAATCGATAAATATCGATATGGGTAGGTCGGATCACTTTGGCTAAAACACGAAAGTTGACCGCCTGCACGTGTAGATCATTTTGATTCTTTACACCACTATACTCCAACGAACCAATATGGCACTGCAGAAGTGCACGCACGCACGCACACCGTCAAATGGGCTGCTTCGCAAGAAACTTGATGTGAGTACGTCGCATCACTTCGGCTAAAACACAAAAGTTGACCGCCTAGTTATAGCGATCATTTGATTTTTTACATCACTATGCTACGATGCAGCAATATAGCACAACTGCACGCGCACGCACGCACGCACGCACGCACACACACACACACACACACACACATAATTTACCAGCAACCACAAGTTCCGATGCTCTATAGGCTCTTAAACAGTGCATGACAGAGCT
Organism: Paralinhomoeus sp. GSCO2_6; assembly: GCA_030248085.1. Lineage (NCBI taxonomy): Eukaryota > Metazoa > Nematoda > Chromadorea > Monhysterida > Linhomoeidae > Paralinhomoeus > Paralinhomoeus sp. GSCO2_6. The sequence continues at coordinate 16,575 of JASAMY010002381.1, forward strand.
TCGCTATAATGTGAAAGTTGATTGCCCAAACAGATGTTGACTAGCTGCAGCAGTTGGACAATATTGGATGCACCAAAATGTTTTCCCCGTTATACCAAAACCGGGAATTGGCGATATTTTGGTGTGGTTAGGTCAAAGAGACTTGACGTCAATAATAAAGATGATCTCCTTTTGATGTACAAGATTACATTCCTTAGAGTCAAGACGCTCTGATGCACCAAAATATTTTCACTTTCAGAAAAAGGGAGCCATATTGCCAAAGGCGCCTATTGTTGAGCACAGGGGAGACAGCCCTTTTAGCGGCCACTACACGTACACGGCCTGGGTGCAGGACGGTCAACTCGGGCAAGTCCAAGTGGGTGAACGTCGACGACTCCACAGTCGGCCCAAGCAGGGCGTTCCCCGCCGGACTTCCAGGCATGGCACTGCTTCTCCTACAGTCATCTGAATAGCTAAACCATTAGGTTGCGGTGCACATTCTCTCTCTTCTGCTGCTGGACTGGCCATAGTACTCCACCTCGCATCATTTCGTGAAATGCACGTCTGTAGCACGCCACATTCATGCGTACCTATGTACATACGGCAGGCACATACATACACATTACCCAAAAATATTATCCGCAGTGGCTTCTGTTTGTAGTTTCTCTGCATGCCGTGCCATTTGCTGATACGTCATCCTGCTTGGTATCATTTGCATGACAATCAGTTGTGCACAACTTTGGTCAACGAAAAATACATGAGTACCTATTTTCAATCCACATGCTCACATTCTATACGATCAGTGTCACTGTCTCCTACTGCACTCGAGGGATTCTACCAAACATGCTACATATGTCATACATGGTACATAGGTATGTCGTGCGTGCGCACGTATGTGCATGCATGTGTGCGTGCGTGCCTGCGTGCGTGCGGGTGCCTGTATAGGTTTTATGCATCGATGTTTGTCTTACGAAAAAACACTGTATTAAGGAAAAAGTTGCAGGTGGCTGCAAAAAAAAAGGTGAATATGTGACGCTCTTTTGTTGGAGCCCAGTTTGAAAAAGAGGGGTATCAATTAAGGCATGCCTCATTTATGTATAGCCACTTACGCTTTGCAGCTGATCAACTTCAGTTTGAACAAACCGTGTATTTGTTTGTTTTTGTTTGTTTGTAAAAGTTTGAACAAACAAACAAACAAACAAACAAACAAACGAACAAACAAACAAACAAACAAAACAAACCAAACGCTGCAACACCTCACATATTCGGCATTTTTTTGTGTGAGCTCACTCACACAGAACGCAACGGCAATCCTTTCACATCTCATCTATCTCTGGTCATTACCATCAACCTGGCACAGCCAAAGTTCCTACCTAAATAATAATCGCACCTTGCTAACATTTGTGAGACGTGGATTGCCACTACAGTTCAGTTAGTGATGTGTAGGTATACATACGGTACTGGCTCCATTCGTCATTCCCCTTTTTGGCATTTCACCCAATAACGCACTGCTCCTATACAACGTGCTTGCGTGCGTGCGTGCGTGCGTGCGTGCGTGCGTGCGTGCGTGCGTGCGTGCGTGCGTGCGTGCGTGCGTGCGTGCGTGCGTGCGTGCGTGCGTGCGTGCGTGCGTGCGTGCGTGCGTGCGTGCGTGCGTGCGTGCGTGCGTGCGTGCGTGCGTGCGTGCGTGCGTGCGTGCGTGCGTGCGTGCGTGCGTGCGTGCGTGCGTGCGTGCGTGCGTGCGTGCGTGCGTGCGTGCGTGCGTGCGTGCGTGCGTGCGTGCGTGCGCGCGTGCGTTCGTGCATGCGTGCGTGCGTGTGTGCGTGCGTGCGTGCGTACGTCTTCATAGTGGTCCTTGTGCAAGGGTCCCTCCTGCCTGTCTCGCAACCACGTGGCATTCAGTCATGCGACATATATGTGAATGTGGGGTGTTCCAGTCCAGTTAGGTCCTATAATTGCCACTGCTCCTTTCTATGCACGCGAACACGAAAAAATGCCGAATATGTGACGTGTTGCAGCGTTTGGTTTGGTTTTTATACACGGTTTGTTCAAACTGAAGTTGATCAGCTGCAAAGCGTAAGTGGCTATACATAAATGAGGCATGCCTTAATTGATACCCCTCTTTTTCAAACTGGGCTCCAACAAAAGAGCGTCACATATTCACCTTTTTTTTGCAGCCACCTGCAAATTTTTCCTTAATTTCGCAAGCAATATCCAAGCGCCAACCGCAGTCGTAATACTCGTTCCTGAGCAGGCAGGCCAAATAGATGAGACTGCCCAGTGCGGTCGCTGCATTCATCCACGCCAAGCCAAAAAGGAACCAATAGTGCACTCTGACTTGACGCTCGTTCATATTCTTGATTCCCGCATAAAATTTGACTGCGATTCCGCCAAAGAAAATCGCGTGCATGGGGTAGGTGAATAGGGCCGTGAAGAGCGGACACTGCAGCGACGCCAGCGACAACACTGCCTCGACAAGACACAGTTTGTACATCTGAAAACTGGAGAGGTGTGTACGGTACGCGTGGAACAGGCACTAGGACCCGCGAACCCTTCGCTTGCGATCTTGTTCCATGCCAGAGTTGACAAACTTTGGCGCACTTTAGCAAAAAAAAAACGCCAAGGGATTATTGAAACACTCCTCGACAGCAAGCGTGACGTGCACGCATGTCCTTTTACGGCCAGTGCACGCACTTAGCGGCAGCGCCGAACGATTACACTCAAAGAACGCGCAGAAAAAGAAACCTCTGCACTGCGCGTGCGCCGTAATGAACTTGCCCTGTAGAGGAGGCGATTATCTATAAACTCTGCGTAGGTTGTTGCGTATAAATCACGTGCATTGCCCCGGGCAACCAAGTGGAGTTTATGCAACTTTCTGGTTCCCAACTTTTGCGAATAGAGTTGTGTACGCGTGAGTCGCAGTGCAGCGTGAGAATATGAGTTTGACCTTGCCGAATTAGCCGACTCAACCGACCGCTTTCCGCGAGCACGCACGCACGCACGCACGCACGCACGCACGCACGCACGCACGCACGCACGCACGCACGCACGCACGCACGCACGCACGCACGCACGCACGCACGCACGCACGCACGCACGCGCGCACGCACGCACGCGCGAAACGCACGCACGCACGCACGCACGCACGCACGCACGCACGCACGCACGCACGCACGCACGCACGCACGCACGCACGCACGCACGCACGCACGCACGCACGCACGCACGCACGCACGCACGCACGCACGCACGCCAAGTACGCACGCACGCACGCACGCACTTGATTACAGACGAGCGCCAGGCACTGTGCGCCGCCTGCGAGGGGGCGCTGTCTTTGCTGGAAGCAGTGGACGAGCAGCTCGAGAGCAACGGCCTCATCGAGGTGGTCAAGTCCGACGACAGAAACGTCGCGAGGAGGCTGGGAGTCGACACCTACCCGGCGCTTGCCTATTTTAGGAGACGCAACCCCATGCTCTATGACGGTGAGCAAGCGATCACTGTGGTAGCTAGGATTGCCGAAAGCGGCTCCACAAAACTTTTTGGTCTTCAATAGCTTCGTCAGACTAAATTTTCGTGCACGCAGAATGTTTAATAAAAATGGTTATAATTGTTTCTTTAATACATGTTTTGCAGGAGAGTTCCAGTCGTCAGAGGAGTTGCTCAGGTGGGTACGAGCACACTCCGAGGTGGCAACGGCCCACTTGACTGACGAGGACTTTGAAGGTTCAGAAATTTATTAATTAAATTAATTTGTATGTTTAATATCTTTGCCGTTTTCTTTAATATTTAGACAGAACGAGTAGCGCGTCGCCACACGAAGGGAGTCTCGACTGGTTCGTCATGTTGTGAGTTTTTTTGACATATTTTCCCATTAAAACAATAAAGCTGCTATAGAATACTCAAGTAAAGGGGACTTCATTCAAAATTTCTGATCGTTTCAGCTACAAATCGAAAGACGACGATTGTGACAGCTTTACAGCCATTTGGGAGACGGTTGCCCACAAGTAAGTAGTCTTTTTTTGCAGATTTTTAAACAACTTATTTTTTATAACTTTAACGATTAAAACAATTTGCATTTTTTGTATAAATTCAGACTGCGCGGCCAGGCGCACGTCGGTAAGGTGGACGTGCGAGAGAGCGACGACGTGGCGGAACGATTCAAAATCGACCTTCAAAACGACGAGTGTCCGAGATTCCTACTGTACGTCGACTTTTTGAATTTGTTTTAAATTGCAGTCTACATATTTCTCAACCTATCTCAACCTAAGCCTAGTGGGTGTCAGTTGAATGCAGTACTCGTTAAATGCAGCACACGTTGCATGTGATAAAGGATGCAGGCATGCAGGCAGGTAAAGTCTGCAGGCAAGTTGAATTTTGCGGCTTTTTCTAGGGTTAGGGGGTTAGGCTTAGGCTTTTGCTTAGGCTTTGCTTAGGCTTTTGCTTAGGTTTTAGCTTAGGCCTTAGCTTAAACCTTAGCTTATGCTTTAGCTTCTTTAGCTTAGGCTTTAGCTCAGGCTTTAGCTTATGCTTTAGTTTGGCTTTCGCTTAGGCTTTAGATTAGGCTTTGGTTTAGGTTTAGGCTTAGGTTTTGCTTATTCTTAGGCTTTTGCTTAATCTTAGGCTTCACTTAGGCTTAGGCTTAGGCTTAGGTTTAGGTGGTGAAAGTCAACTTGCCTGCATACTTTACCTGCCTGCATGCCTGCATCACATACAAAGTGTGCTGCATAACGTGTGCTGCATTTAAGCATAACCGGTATAGTGGTAGAGAATCGACCTTTTGCGCGCACGGTTTTCTTCCCTCGAGGTCGAGGACTTCCCTCTCAATGGATTTTCTCGTGCCGTCCCTTCCCATAGATTACAGATGGCGTTCCTCCGAATGTCCTTGGCTAATTTTTGCGGCTCTAAACGGGAAGGCGGCACGGAGATGGGTATGCTATATGGACAATTGACGGCCTCCTAGCGTTGTCCCTTCCAACAACATGTTAAAATACGCGCAAAATGCTTGTGTGCCCGTTCAGGTTTCACCGAGGCAAGATGTACCACTACAAAGACGTCGCGAGAGACGTCAGAGGTCTGGCGAATTTCGCCCTCTTTCAATACAAGGAGCAGAGAGGCTACAGAGTCCCCGATCCTCCGACCATGATGTACGGTATATGGAAATTTTAAATTTAAATGACAATAATATCATTGAAATTTGCAGCGAGGAACTGTACGAAGAGTGGAAAGAGGACGCCGTAAAGTTCGTGGTGAGTTAGTTTTGGGTGATTTTTTTTCGGCAGCTATAACCGGAATCCACAATTGTTTTTTGTGTGTAGGATACGAATTCCAGAAATAATAAAGAATATTTTAGAAGCAAAATCGCGAACAAGTCCTAGTTGGCGGTGCAGTAGCTGGAGTAATCGCGGCGTTTCTCGCTGGAATTGTCCTATTGAGACACTTCAGGGCTGGAAAGCTGGAGGAAAAACGAGACTAGCACTGCAAGACATTTTGAAATGTGCAACTACCGTAGCTTCGGTTTTCGCAAACCTGCTCGTAGGAGGTGTGGTCACCTAGAGAGATGCGATGCTGCATGTAGAGTAAGCGCATAGATACTGTACTGATGAGTGCAGACTATTGTGTGCTTTTGCAGGTATGTACTGTACATGATGAGAGAGACAAAAAACAAAATATTTAAACAGAATTTTATTTGCGATGGTGGCAACCACGATACTTGCAACTGTACAGCTGCTGACTAACTGATTCGGATGGTAAGCGAAATGAAGGCGAAACTTAGTCAAAATTACAAATGTCACAGCTCTTCGCTTTCGTGCCACTCTTTCTTGCGATTTCTTCCGCCGAGAGTGCCGCTGCTGTCACTACTCGTCGTGCTAACAGTACGAGAAATTGTTGAGCTGAAAATATTTGGATGCGAGCGTGCGCATGTGCGCGTGCGTTCGAGCGTGCGCGTGCGTGCATGATTGCGTGCGTGGGTGTGGGGGTGCTTGCGTGCGTGCGTGCGTGCGTGCGTGCGCGCGTGCGTGCGTGCGTGCTTGCGTGCGTGCGTGCGTGCGCGCGTGCGTGCGTGCGTGCGTGCGTGCGTGCGTGCGTGCGTGCGTGCGTGCATGCGTGCGTGCGTGCGTGCGTGCATGCGTGCGTGCGTGCGTTCGGCGCACCGCGTGCTCGGTGGCGAGCCTCGGTATCGTCTCGGCGGTTTTGGAGAGGCGAATTCAATGTAGACTCTGTTGGCGCGGAAAGTGTCTTGCCGCTCGTGCAAATTGCTGCGTGGTTGATTCTGCTCTTCAATCCCTGGGGACATTGGAACCACGACCGTATTCTCTTCGGGGTATTTCGGTGTCGTCTCTTTCATCGCCTTTTTCTGACGTCTTCCCAGCGTCGAGTTGAGCGCGCAGTCCTAGAGCAATTTAGCGCATCTTTGGACCATTTGAAACACTTCAATACAGTACCAAAATCGAGACGCGTTCTTCCAGCGCTATCGTCCCTCTGTCGTCGTTGTCGTCGTCGTCTCCGCAGCATTCGGTTTTGGGCGGGGCGGTCTTGCACGGTCCCGTCGTTATTACGGTGCTGCTGCAGGCGCTCACGCAACCGGAATCCACCGAAAAGGCACTGCTGGTCTTCCGCCCGTTCTCCGGCCAATACATCGAGGCTTCTGGATTCAGTGCCTTTGGAAGAGATTGCTGAAACTGAGGGAATAAATTGACGTGTGGCGTTTTGTGCGAGAAACCCCGCCCGGGACAGATTCGGCATCCATTCGGCATCGGCAGACGCGTGCGTATCGGTTTCGCAATATTACGCCATCCGTGGGGAATTCCTCCGTCCCTCTCTTTTTGGAATTTGGGTTACTCTGCCGCGCGTCCACTCCGCGGGGACGCCCGCCCCCCCCCCCCCCGGGTTAAACCCCCCGCCCCATGCGGCCCCCTTTGTTGCGCCCACACAGAGTGACACGCGCAGTGGGGGGGGGGGGGCAAATTCCTACACCACTACATGTGTACGTATAGGTGTCTGCGGGGTGGACAATGGCCGGTGCGCGCATTCCAACGCAATTACACGCTCGAGAAGGACGACAGAAAGTGCGCGACAATGGCTGCTTTCTCTAGGCCTTAGAAGAAACACGTGCGCGCACGCATTGCATGTGCACGTGTGGACTGGGGCGAACCTCGAGTTGAGATGTGGGAGAGAGATGGCCCGAGCCGATCACCAGTGAAGGAGAGGGTCGTGGTGATGATGGAGAGGCCTGGATTGCGTCGGCTGAGGCGGACGAGTTGTCGAACTGGGAGAGGTTCAAATGGGAACGCAGCTCCTAGACAGAACAAAAGCTAACCATCCAAAGCAGCAACGCTTACGAAAAACACAATGACTTCGCCGGCCACACGACATTTTACACAACAAATGTGTACACGCACTTTACTTCTCCATCCAATGCATCTTCGGGCCAGTAGACTTTAGAGTTTATCCGCTCAGCTCTACTCCTTCAGCCTACACTTTACACAATCGTCGTACACACGTGATTGCAGTGCTTCCAAAGACCGTGCAATAATCTTGAAGAGGTCGCAAACTTCGCATTGCAATTTTGTATACGCCATTGAACCAATAGCCACGAGCTCACCTTCATGGCATCCCTGTGTCGGTCTCTGAGCCGGTCCAGCTCCCGTAGTCCCAGCTTGCAAGCGTCCACTCTCCTGCGAACCCTGGTTTCCGGCGACGAAGGTGGACTGCCATTCTCCGACGACACTCTTCGACTTGTCGTCGACATTCTGTCTCTCTCTCTCTCTTCTCAAAACTGTCGTCGCCCGTTCGCCACGCACAGAGTTCACCACAGCACCACACTTTCCAGTTGGCGAGGGGTGCGTGCGCGCAACAATGATCGCGACGCGCGCGCAAGAAGGGAAGAGGTGCACGCAGGACACCCACCTCCCTCCTCCACTCCGTCGCTGGGGCCTTCGATCCACCCGCAATGCAGGGGGGGGGGGGAAACATTGTGTGTTGTTCGAGTAGTAATCGGCAGGGGTGGACACGCACCGGAACACAAAGAATTGTTGTTAGGAAACGCCGCGCTAGAACCGTCCCATTGTGCCGCCTCCGACGGATGTTTGTACCCCCGGTGATTGTTCGGATTGTTCAAGTGCTCGTTGCTTGCTTGCCTCCTCTCAGCGACAAAACGCTCATCCGCATATGAAAAGCGTTGACGATGGGAATGGGAAACAGCAACAAAAAAAGCTGTACTGCAAAGTGGAGGGAGAGTATGCCGTGGAACCCGAAATCCTTAGCTCAGTCACGCACGCACGTATGCACGCGCAAGCACGCACGCACGCATGCACGCAAGCACGCACGCACGCACGCACGCACGCACGCACGCACGCACGCACGCACGCACGCACGCACGCACGCACGCACGCACGCACGCACGCACGCACGCACGCACGCACGCACGCACGCACGCACGCACGCACGCACGCACGCACGCACGCACGCACGCACGCACGTATGTACGCAGGCACGCAGGCACGCACTACACACACGATTTAGTACGATGCAATGTTCTCGTGTTCGGGTTGTCTCTGCCGATTCAGAACAAGACCATTTCGTCCGCTGTCGTTTTTTCTCGTTAGTTGACGTCCGACATTGCGTCCACATCTCACCGCCTACACTACAGCCTTCTCTTTTCGGCGTCGCCGCCACCGCACCAAAAGGCACACAAAGGCGGGTCGGTTCGAGAGGTCAAATAGTGGGAGCAGTTGCGTCGAGGGGCACGAGATGGGAAGATGGGATCCCCGATGCGCGCGCGCTGTGTCAATTCCGCAACGTCGCGTCATCGCGCCTAGCCAAGGCCCCTCCCAGTCTATAACTTCCTGCCTCTCCTGTCTTCTGCGGAACGCAGCTATATACCGCCGTGACTTGACTGAGGGCCGTGCTAGCGCCTAGGATCTGGTGCTGTCGTCGACTTCTCCCGCCCGCCAGCTGTTCCTTCTAGAGCGAGGAGGCTTACAAGAATAGCCACCCCCCAACTGAAGCTGCGAAGCTGCCTAACGGCAAGCGATTGTCGTGCCTTGGCTGGGGATTAGACTGCGCCGGTGCGTTCTGGAGCCCGACGACAAAATGTCGGATGCCAAGAATTCGTGGAGGACGACGGAAACGAGAGAGGGCCCGGATGGAACTACAACGACGACGACGACGGAATACAGGTGAACGGGTGAGATCAAAGCTGAGAAATATGTGAAGATTTGTTGCGGAATTTTAAGTCAGGAATTCAATCAGACACATTGGTCTATTAGAACAATGAAAATAATATGCGAATACATTCACCCAAATACAATAATTCAAATAAAATGATAAAATAAAAATAAAAATAAATCAAAGCCGCGAGAAATCGATTCGATGGTAGTAGGTGGATGATAGCGGTCGGCTGATGGTGGTAGTCTGCACCGTTCTCCTTGCACCTGAACATTCTAACACGAAAGACACAGAACGAAGACAAAAAAGATGATGGTATATTTGTAATTCGCTTTTGTGGTTTGTCAATGGCGATGCACACAACATCATTTATATTTCAAAGTCGCTTGATGCAGGCTCGCTGTTCGAGCGTTATTTGAAGGTGGCGGGCAGATCAATTCGAGAATCACGCTATGGCATTTGATAAAACGCTTCGTCAAAGCAAGTCAAATTAATTGTTATTTTTTTTTGTTAGAACAACATCGGCACGCGTGGTGAATCTGGCGCCCGCAGGTACGGGCCTTCAACTCGACACCTCCTACTGCTGCCACATTATGGGAATTATGAAAATTGCTGAAATTGTGAGTACATTTATACGTTCGTAAACGTCCCTCCCAGCAGCGCCCTTTACCTTAGGCGGTCGTTGGAGAGGTAGAGAAGAGGTGCGTAGAGGAGGGGGTGGGCGGCCATTAGAGGGGGCGCTCACACTTTACTTTAACCAGTGGATGGTGTTGCAGTAATGCAAAGTTTAAAAACAGAACCGTTTTCAAGATACAAACTGAAATTGAACAGTTGTACAAGGTACGGCAGCCAAGACCCAAGGTTGAAGCAGAGCGCCCTAGTACTCCTTTTGACCATCAAATTGCGTGACGAGGTTCTAAAGTGCACCCTGATAGGGGGGGGGGGGGGTGGGGTGCTCATTTTAATCCACTGGCGGTCGGTGGATCCACGGTATTCATAAGCGTCATGAAGCAGTGCCTGACCTTTCTGACATCGGCGCACTTTCAGGTGACAGCGTTCCTCTGCATTATCTGCATACTGGCAGGCAGCGGCTGGGTTCAGGTAACGAGCGCTCAGACCCACTTTTGATCTCAGATCTCAGTATTTTGGTGCGCATTTCCAGGGCAGCGGAGTGGGCTATTCGGTGTGCTTTTTCGCCATTCTGTTCACCTCGATCCTACTGACTCTGAACGCCGTACGGTTGACAGAAGCGGTTCCTCAAGTGCCTTGGAACGTCGTCGTGAGTCGCGAACGCGCACATTGCTTGGGTGTTGTATTGCGCATACTGGTGTGTACTTGTTATTCTGAACACCCCTCCCCCCACCCTTGAAGAATTTTTTAAAGATCTCCAACCTGTCTGTGGGGCTGTGGCGTAGTCCGTAAGGCGTTGGACTCCTGACCGCGAGGTCGGGGGTTCGATTCCTTGCTGGGCAAGGCCACGGCTACCCCCTTGGGCAAGGGGTTTAAACCACTGCTCCGGTTTCGGGCTGTACCGTGGCTTCGGCCAAAAATCAGTGCCAGCTGGGGGCCCACCTTGCCTCGCCCACTGTTATGTATGCGGCGCCGCCCTGTGATCTGATGATTCAGTTAACGGCCATTGTGCTGTGTCAGGTGGTTGTCGTGAAAAATAAAGTTTAAAAAAAAAGTCTAATCGAACCTGTCTAATAAAAGTGAGTGTCCTTTTTTTGGAAAGAACCCTATCCACGCACTATTTTAACCAAAAACTGCATATGGTAGTTAGACACATTTTGATGCAAATTCGTTCAATTCTTCCCCGTCCCCAAGCCCCAAAAAGGTGTCCTGAGTCTGACCCCCCCCCACTCCAGACATAAAACTTGTGTGTCCTTCTTGTCGACGCCCAAAGCATGGTTGTTGGTATGCGCGCGCTAGCAAACACGCTACCCAAAACACTCCAAAATGGCGCAACTTCCAGGAGATGATCTACTGCTTCGTGTTCACACTGCTGTTCTTCATCGCTTCTTGCATTCTGCTCGTGGCGGCGCTTCGGTATTTCTCAACGGTCGGCATCTGGACCGTAGCAGCGGTGCGTAACGCACACTACTGTATTTGTAGTTAGAGTACCGCACTATAATTGTGATAGTGTATCACGAAAATCTATCTCTCTCTTACAAAGGAGACCGTAAACCCTCCAATTAGTCCCCGTTGGCCTGTACAAGGTTATAGCATGTAGACGGTGGGGGTAATTGTAAGATTGTAAAATGGGGCTGAAATGAGTTGATCAAATGTGGAAACAGCGTCCGTTCACATTTTACATTTTCATCATCCAGGAATAGCTTGAACGCTCTAATTATCCCAATTAGCCCCCTCTCCACATTTAGCCAATCTCCCTAGAGAAGCCACCGTCCAAAGGCCATTCGTTCCGCGTTTGTGTATGTGCCGGGAGAGTGTGTAAAAAAGTGTGCGCAACCTTTGGCGAAGTGCAATTTAATTAAATCCACCTCCATGCGGCCATTTAGTTCTTTGGCTTCGGCGCGATGGCTCTCTACGGCTTCGACTGCTACCTGCACTTCCAGCAGTGGCGAGACGACAACCCCACCACGCTGCAGCAGCGAGCGTGACGACTTTGAAGACAAAATCTGAAATCTGAACATTGAAGTCTGCCGACATATAGCGTGACTTGTGTTGTGAGTGAAATTCTCTTGTTCGAAGTGTGGGATGTTCATGTAGGTAGGTAGGTATAGGCACTTGTTGTTTGTCCCAAGCTCGTTCAACTCTAGGCAAAGTGTGCAGAGGAACTGTGCAGAAGTTTGTGATTCGATGAGTAGAAAAACTTGCAGTGTGCTGCTGCGCAAAAGATACGCACGCACGCACGCACGCACGCACGCACGCACGCACGCACGCACGCACGCACGCACGCACGCACGCACGCACGCACGCACGCACCATTCGTGTGAAGCGTAAACACGCTGCGCTTCCGTAAACCCATTTTCGTGGCGCTCAAATCCACGCACAACGCTTGCGCACACCGTAATACTAACATATCGTACTTACATTCGTGTGAAAAGCCATTGTTTGATGCCATTTCATCCATGAGTTGTTCAAATACCGCAAACTATAAAGAGCGCCAGCATGCCAGCGTGCAAGCATACGTGCAAGCAATTAGTTCAACCGCGTAGGCGCGCCTTCTGCAGTTTTCGTAGACAGCTTATTATGCGTCACCCTTCACTCTTTCGGGTGTCAGTTGAAAACCGCACACGTCAAAAACCGCACACGTTAAAAACCGCACACGTTGAAATTTCTCATTGCATCAAGCCGCTGCTATCAACACAATGAGAACGACATTCCCCTGGTATGTCAATAAGCAATCCCGTTGTATTTAGCACATTGCTGTACCCACAAGAAACCCTGATGCACTTTCGTTCTCCAAAATACAAACTGGACATCGAGCAACAAGTAAAGGCGACACTGGCTATTGCTGCACATCACCGATATCCAACAAATTGTGGTTCATGTTCTCCGCCTGGTGCCTGACGTACGGAACGACGTCATCGTGATCGATGGGCTGCCGACGCAGCTCCAAGTCGTCCAACATGTCGCTGAAGCGCTGTCGCGCGCGCGCGAGAGCCGTTTCCGAGTCCCTGTATTCGGGTCGGCGCAATGCCGGCCGTCGCACGTGACCGAGTAGCTGCTGGGCGGACTGCGAGCTCTCCACGAACAGCTGCTGCACGCGAGTGAGGAACTCGGCCAAAGGAGGGTGCTGGACGCTCTCGAAAATCGTTCCCAGCCGGCTGTGAAAGCCTGCAAATAAATGGAACATGTTTCCACACCGTGCGACAATTCAGTACAGTGCGGAACTCGCGAGACTGGCGGTACGCGTTCTTCAATCCCAGCCTGCGGATGCTCTGGATCCGCCACCCATCTGCTTCCCGAGATCCGAAGGGTGCTCGCGGTCGGCCTTTCTCTGCCTGAGTTGTGAGAACCAATACAAAAAAACATAATAATATGGAGATAAGCAGGCAAGACAGCACCAGCCCCTTTCGCGCGTCTAGCAATGGATTGGCAGTGCTGACAGCGGAGCGTGAGCGATTCTCCATCGTTGCTGACCCTGTGGATGGTAAACACAAACGTGTGACTCGGATTCTCGCGGCTCGTGAACAATGCGACCCGACCGCCCTTCTGAGAGCGGCCCAACACCGCCTCGGTTCCGGCCATTATCGATTTTTGCTCAACAACCAAGAAATTCAAACCTTTAGTGTGCAAAGTTTTGAATTGCGCGTGTGCGGTTTTTAACGTGTGCGGTTTTTAAGCGTAACCACTCTTTCGAGCGTCGGCGAGTACGCGTAATTATTGTAGGTGTGTGAATGTCGATTTGAAAAATTGTTAAAAGTCGTTTAAAAAAATTGAACAGAGAAGTTGAATGTCGAGCAGCAAGGAGAACGGCGGCGGTACGGCGCCGAAAGCGCCGAAAAATCCGCATAATTTTCGGGTCACTTTTGTCGACGGCACCGAGCACGATTTCGTTTTGGAGGTTTTTTTGATTATGTCTACTTTAAATGTTAAATTATTGAAAGAGAAACGTTCAGAAATCCTCCACGGGCGACGAACTGTACGCAGCGGTGGCCGCACACTTGAATCTGCGCGAAAAGGACTATTTTTCTTTGTGGTATCACGACGCCAAAGATGAAAAACGAGTAAATCCTTTGAATACTTTGCAAACTTTATGCTATTTAAATGACAAAAAAGTAAATTTGACTGTGGCTATCGCACTTGTAGAACTGGGTCAACGGCCAGAAGCGGGTTCTGCGTCAGCTTGCGAAAGGTGCGGTGAATGTGATTTATCTTTTTAAGTGTTTTAAATTTGCCTCGTTGTTTCTATGTTTACTGTATCATAACATAATCTGTATTGGTTTGGTTGTGGTGTCTGTGTGTTGTGCAAACAATGTTTTGTCCATAGGCGCTGATTCTATCTGGAGGACACAGGAAGGGCGCGTTTCGGGTGTCGGCGGAGGGGGTACGTAGGTGTAGAGGTCGCAGGTCGGTCACCCCCCCCCCCCCCGCAGGGGCGTATCTAGGATTGGAATCTGGGAGGGGCAAAAACCCATCTGAGGGGGGCAAAGAAAACGGTGTTTTTCTAAGGTGTCCTCCCGTCGGCAGACAGCAACACTTCTTAATTTGAGAACTTGAAAGCACAGCACCCCACGTGAAATTGGTCGAATTGTTGGCCATGTACGCGCTTCTGGGACTCCGAAAATTTGGGACTCCGGTTCATGGGCTCCGTTCATGGACTCTGGGACTAGCGTTCATGGGCGCGTAAACCACAGCGCCGCAGGCGAAAATTTAATATTTGTGCAATAAATGCTCCTCAACGGCCACAAAATCACTTCGGGAGCATGGGGAACAGATTCAACATGGTTGGAAAGCTCAGTGCAGTCAGTGCAGGATGTGTCACACAATAGCTGCAGGCTGACCGGTGTTTACTCCATGCCCAGTTACACCCGATGCCCACCGACCAGCTTAGATAGGTGGAAAGCCTCTCTACACGCCCGCCTGCCCTTCCCTATGGGGCGCTCAGCGTCCCAGCAGGTTTGTAAATCAAGCTTGTTGCGTGTGTGGCAAGATGTCAACATCGTCTCAGGCAAAATTTTTCACATTTTGGGAACGCAAATCGTAAGGATATCGACAAAAAATCTGCAGAAACTAAGATCTGTACATGTAGGTCAAGACTACTGAGAAATCTGGGGAGGGCAGTCTGGAGATCTGGGGAGGGCAATTGCCCCAACTGCCATCCCCTGGATACGCCACTGCCCCCCCCCCCCAGCTTCAGACAATCGTGCACGCAAAAGAGGTCACCCGCATCCTCCAACCTGCACTGACTGCAGAAGTGCTGCTGAATGCACCCCACTTTACGGAACCTATGTGAATCTTCGAGCCTTCCTCATAGGCTTTTTTGCCAGATCAAATTTCCTGCTGTCTCCTGAGGTGCACATAGGTGGGCTCAGGGGTGGTCTAGGGGGGGTTCACCTCCCCCCTGGCTATGGCCGTCCCGCTTTTTTGCGGGACCGACCCCCCCCCCTGGCCATCGCCATCCTGGAGAACTTGCGGGAAACCCTCCCTCAATATTAAAAAAAATGGGTAAAGATGCGTGTTTTTGTTTCTTTTTCAGTGTAGTATGACCCAAAAACGCCTGAAAAGTGGTATTTTGACCTTATTTTGACCCATTTTAGACCAAAACGTACCCATTTTACACGTTATTATGGTGCAAAATCCTCCACTTAAACCACCCCTCCTCCAAAATTCTCGATCCCGGTCATTTTATCCGGGATGGCTCTAGACCCCCCCCCCCTCGAAACCCCCAGACACCCCCCCCCTGGCTTTTGGACCAATCTACACCTATGGAGGTGCACCACCGCACTAGAGTGGAATTTTTTACATTTAAAATGCAAATCCATCCGGATTTTTTCAGTTTACTCACTCTTCTCCCCTTTCTAAGATCCCCCCAGCCGCCCCCGCCAAATTTTCATGGACACCTACACCTGACCTATAATCTTATCTTCAATTGCCAACAAAACCATTTTTTCGTGTAGAGCCAGCCTGTCAAGTGTCAGGGCATTCCAAAGGGGGGGGGCAATCGCGCCTTTGCGAGTTGCGACACCCATTCAATTGCGTTCAGCGATCCTATTCAATTGTCCGCCTGTCACACCTTAATGTGTGTGCGTCGGTCTTTCGTCTCGCTCTCTCTCAAGTTGAAAAGGGGGGGGGGGGGTATTTATTGATTCTCTGTGCTGGTTTGTAGTGTGGTGGGTGACGACACAATGGTGTATGCGGCACGACAACTCGAGAGAATGGGTGCACGCACTTTACATATGCGTGCATACCTATTACTTAACCTACCCTACAACACCAATGTTCAATGGGATTAGTGTACGCGCGTGTTCGCTGATCACTGTTAGTCTTTGGGTGCATAATAATTGTCCTATTCCTATTCGGTTGACCCTGTAAATAGCATGAATTCACAAATCTGTGTGTGTGTGTGTGTGTGTGTGTGTGTGCGTGTGTCTTGTGTGTGTGTGTGCGTGCGTGTGTCTTGTGTGTGTGTGCGTGTGTTGTGCGTGTGTGTGTGTGTGCGTGTGTTGTGCGTGTGTGTGTGCGTGCGTGCGTGTGTGTGTGTGTGTGCTCTCCTTCCTGTTTCACAGCTGCCGCGCCTATCCGCTCCGCCTTCGGGCAATTTCGGACTGCACTAGTAGTACTGCCCCCTCCCCAGTGCCCACCGAAAATGGCGCGCTGGCTATAAAAAAAACCGCAGAACTCGACAAGACACGATGTGGGGCGCGTCCGAATGCAAACACACAAACGAAAGGCGCCGTCCCACTCTGCGGCCTATGCCTATGGAAAAATTGCGCGCGCTGCAGTTTGCCCCAAAGGGCGCGAAAGAATTGCGCGAGCGCGCAATTCGTTCAATCGAACGAGCACGCCACGCACGCAAGCACGCTGCACGTGTTACGCGTATCACTGTCATCTTTGGGTGGGGAAACGCGCTCACACTGTGCACACCAAACAAACCGACATTAGCATAGTGTGGTGTGTATGGGTGCACGCATGTGTGTATCTGTCTTTGTTATACATTTTCACAATGGCAATTGAATTGATAGGCTGCTCTGTTAATAGTTGCACGCGCATGTAGCGAATGCAATTGCGTACGTCTTTGCATTACACCACTTTCAAGTGACTATGGATGCTGGGCACATGGCAGATTGCCCCAGACGATCCGTGCCGACTGACTGACATTTACGTGGGGCGACACTTGTGCACTATATGCGCTCTCACACAACCAATCCATTCTGTATGGTCTGTCGCTCAGTGTTGTTGTTGTGTTTGGTCTGAAGAGAGTGGAGGCTGTTGTTACACAGCAGGGGCTGAGTATGATTTGTATGGACAGAAATCGAAGGCACGTTCAAGTGAGGGTAATACAGAGTGACCAATGCACATGTCAGGAAACACAGAACAGACACCCCCGCAAGTACGCATGTTTGCAAAAAAGCACTCTTTCGCCTTTCTGCATTGGATTGGGGGTGTGCATTCTCAGTGGGTGTGCTTCTTGGATTGCACAATAGGGCCATCCTATCAGCCAACTACAGCTCTTGTTGTCTGATAATATCAGCCTTGTTATCATTATCATTTGCATCTCACAACCTAACCCTGAGACCTCCTGCACACCCAAAAAAAACCTGAGACTACTCTAGTAGGTTCAAGGCGTGTTGCACAGGCTTGTATGTGAACAGGAACATCTGAACACGACTCTGGAAGAAGTCGCTTCTTTGAATTTCAGACCAGCAAAAGCTCTTCTTTGGCGTGAAGTTCTACCCACCGGAACCATCCACCCTTTCTGAGGACCTAACTCGCTACTACCTATACCTCCAAGTTCAACAGGATGTCTACAGTGGCAAGTGAGTTTTGATCAATGAAAATGAAAATTGACACACAAATCAATACATACAAACGTTCAACTAGATTGCTTGTTTGCTAAAGCGGGCTGATTTTTTTTTTTGAAAAATGAATACCCACATCTCCTATAACCTCAAGCTAGCTCGAGCATGAAAATCATGTGGAACGAGCAGGAATTCCAAATGCAGCTTTCGCTGCAAGCGAGCTATTTTAGTGACTTATTTTTGGAGATAAAAGTTTGCAGCCTATTCTCTTTTTTTGGCACCTTGGCATTGAAATGTGATTTTCGGTCCTACGGCTTTCACGTTTTCTGCGATTTAGAGTGACCTGCACACTCTGCCTTCTTTTTTTTCGTGTTACACGTTTGTTCGTCAGTTGAACCAAATCTGTAACCGGGTCTAGCCGGGGGGGGGGGGGGGAGGGTGACAAAAACTTTTTAAAAACTCGGGAAGGGGGGGGGGGGTAAATAGGTAATAGGGGTTTGGGGCACCGTATGGCCAAGTGGCAAAAAATCGGCCTTTTGTGCGCAAGGTCCCGGGTTCGATTCTTGACGGACTCACTACACTGAGGACTTCCCTTTCGATGGATTTTCTCTTGCCATCGCTGCCCTAGATTATAGATGGCGTTCTTCCGAAGGTGTTTGGCTGATTGCCGGCTCTGGACAGGAAGGTGTCATGGATATGGGTATGCTATATTGGCCATTGATGGCCTCTTAGCGTTGCCCCTAATCCAACAACAACAACTAGGGGTCGGGGTGACGCCACCCAAGACTGTCGTTTTACACTGGCGGATCCAGAAAAAAAAATTTCGGAGTGGGGAGTGATTTTGCAGAAGTGAGTACCCTGTTGAACTTTTTGGATGTTGGGCCATTTTGGCAGTGGTTTGGACAACTAATCGGTCCATATTTGACGATTAACGAATTTATAAACGGCGCCGCAGGCGAAAATTTTGTTTTCCGACCACCTACAAGCAATTTTATGCTGAAAACTAGGCCCACTAGGCGCATTTCTTCGCCCACCGCCTACACCTTTCCCCCCTTCCGCCCCCCCCCCCCTAGATTTCCGATTTCGGGAGGGGGAATTCCCCCTTTCCCCCACCCCTGGATCCGCCACTGTCGTCTTACATTTGTTCTTCGCAATATACCACCTATCTTCCTCTTTTTCCTTCAGACTTCCCGTCTCATTTCCCACCGCGGCGTTGCTGGGCAGTTACGTCGCACAAGCGACCTTGTTGGACCAGCCTGAAGGGCCTTTGCCCCCAGCCTATTACAAGGACACCATTTTGGTGCCGGACAAATACGCCAAGGCTGAAGAGGGCAGAATCTTCGAGAAATTGGCCCAGCTGCACAAAGGGCACAGGGGCCAAACGTCGGCCGAAGCGGAACTGCACTATTTGGAAACGGCGAAGAAGCTGAATCTCTATGGAGTGGACTTGCACGAAGCGAAGGTGAGTGAATGTGAACAGAACAGATGGGTTGGGTGTTGCCAGTGACGGTGCGTGCGTGCGTGCGTGCGTGCGTGCAAGTGTTTGCGAAGTGATTGGCTTGGCTCGTACCCATACGTAGTGTTCTCGACGTGCGACGTCCCTTATTTTATACTGGTTTTGATACATTTCTAACGTACTGAATGTATGCGCCGCTAGGCACACGCGTTCAAGCAGAGGCAACGCGATGTCACCCTCAATTCAAATAGGGACGGCCAAGTGGGCAATTTTACACTGCAAACTGCAAAAAACGGCCAAAAAGGTGCAATCTGTGTTGTCTAGTTTTTTTTCATTCACAGTTTTTGAGATTGAAATTACAGAATTTTCCCCATCATCGTGCTCCAATGGTGCCTAGTGTAAGTTGATCCAGACAACTATTGCCTCATTTCCTTGCCGCAGGATAGAGAGAGGGACGCATATGCGAATTCACAATTGTATCAAGAAATTTTCTGCATATTCTCCTCCCTTACAGGAGCCATCCGGGGCGAACGTGCTGATGGGCGTGTGCGCGCTCGGCGTGTTGGTCTATCGCGAGCAGGTGCGCGTGCATCGCTTCCTCTGGCAGCGCATCGTCAAGATCGCCTTCCGCCGGCAGCAGTTCACCGTCAAACTGAGGGCCGGAGAGGTGCCTAGAGCACGCACGCACGTACAAGAACGCACGCACCCGCACCGGCACGCACGCACGCACCGGCACGCACGCACGCACCGGCACGCACGTACCGCCACGCACGCACACACACACACACAAGAATTTGATTTGATTTTAATTTGCTGAATACGTATCATTTACCTTTAGTTGGATGAAGGAGAGACCACCGCCTACTACAAGATGCCGAGCTACCGGGCGGCCAAGCGTCTTTACAAGGCCTGCGTGGAGCATCACACCTTTTTCAGGTTTTTACTATTTTCTATATTTTTTAAAGAATTTAATATAAATTCAGACTGATGAAACCGGAAGAGGAGAAGCCGAGGCTGTTTCGACTGGGCTCGGACCGCTTTCGGTACAGCGGCAGGTACGCGAAATTTTTTTTTAATACTTGTGTTTATTTGTTGTTTTTGTTTTTGTATAAATAATTTTTATTACAAATATACACGGTTAATTATTTGTAAAAATATATGTTCGTTTTATTCGTTGTGTGCTTTTTAAGATGTTTTACATATTTTGCGCGACGCCTGTCTGTTGCTTTTCTTGTTGTGGCGTTCTTTGTGTTTCTATTTTTTTTTGTTTTGTCAAGAAATCCCGCAAGTTTGCCACCTTCCTGGGGGTGAAGAGACGTAAAGAAAATTGATTTCTTTCCAAGATTTGTCCCACAAATGTTCCACACGAACAATATAGTGGTAGAGACCACACACTGTTACTAGTACTGGAGTGGTGCACTGGCTGTACGTCAAATCTTTCCATTCAGAACGCATTTCCAAAGTCGCATGGCCGCTCAAATGTATGATCGGCCCGCACCGAAAGTTCAACGGTCGCTGAGCGATAAAATCGCCACTTCGGAAGCTGAGGCGCAGGGTTGGTGGTTTGTTTGGGTTCCTCGGCTATTGATTGTGTGTCCGTGCGTGCGTGTGTACGTGCGTGCGTTGGTGTGTCGTTATACTGTATCCGTTTTAGACCGAGGGTGTGGGGTAAATGGGCGGTTCCGATCTGGGATTAATCTTTTGGCACCAAAATAGTGTCAGAATAGGGACTTTGAATGAGTAAAAAAAACGGTGAAAATGTGGTCTAAATAGTGTTGTTACAACGTTTCTAAACACACCCTAAAAGGGCACAGAGCAAAATTCGAAGGCAGCCCCACACGCTTATTCCCGACCGTTTAGAACTATTCTGTGGGGGGGGGGGGTTTGAATCGCAACCAACTCCCCCCAGTTATTACGTGCCGTGAATCCCCTAATAGTGCCCCCTCTCCAATGGTGCCCCGTTGGAAAGAAGTACCATACAATTTGCGTTATACAGGGACTCAAATCAAGCAGCAGTTAACGTATAAGTAGTGTGTACACACACAGCTACCCTCATCCATCAATGAATGACATTTCAGGTACTTTGTTGAACTGTTAAAATCACCCAAGAAACGCAGTACAAATCCCAATAGTGCCCCCGGGTAAAAAAGAGAGGTTTTAAAAGTATAGTGCCTGGGGGGCACTATTGAAGGATTTACGGTACGTGCGTTGTCATTGCAGCGTACAAGAGCGCCCTGGAGCCCCAACAACTACAGAGGGAGCAGAGCACCCCTCTCTACTTTGCCGACGCTTCGCGCGATGTTAGCACCCGCTGACGCACGCACCAGCACGCACGCACGCACGCACGAGCACGCACGCACCGGCACGCACGCACCGGCACGCACGCACCGGCACGCACGCACGCACGGGCACGCACCGGCACGCACGCACCGGCACGCACGCACGCACGGGCACGCACCGGCACGCACGCACCGGCACGCACGCACCGGCACGCACGCACGCACGGGCACGCACCGGCACGCACGCACCGGCACGCACGCACACATCGGCACCCGCGCACACATCCGCACGTACGTATGCACCCGCACGCACGCACGCACCGGCACGCACGCACGCACAAGCGCACGCACGCACGCACACAACGGCACGCACAAGCGCACGCACGCACGTACATACGCACGTACACACACTGGTTTGTGTTCAGCAGTCCAAGGTCCGCACGCCCGAGACGCCGCGCGCCTCCGTGGGCACTCCTGATACCGTACCCAGTCCCGACCGCGCGGCCTACACCCTCGAGCGTCCCTTTGTCGCTCCAACAAAGGCGCCGGGTGGGCTTCTATTGGCCCAGGCTCCTCCAGGACAGGGGGGCGGTGGCGACCTACACCTGCTACCGTACACCCCTGAGAATGTGGACGAGCGCGCAAAGGTGCAGCTGAAGACGCCGTTCTACTATCAAGATACGGTAGTGATTTCGTCGACGGCGCCGAATGACTCCACCCGCCCCGCGGCGGCTGCTGCTGTGGAACGGGAAATGGTTGAGAAGGAAAAGTTGGAAGAACTGGAGCCGGCGACCACAGCCAAGGAAAAGAAGAAGGACAAAAAGGACAAGGACAAGAAAAAGAAGGACAAGAAGAACAAGAAGGACAAGGAGAAAGAAGCGAAAAAGAGGGGTGAGACCAAATTTAAAAAATTTCAAATTGACTTAGGAGCCATCATTGCTGCCAAATACCTGTACTTTAAGGTACTTTTAGCCTATTAGATTGTCAAACACATGTAATATTGCTTCCCTCAGGCTTTTAGAAGTGTATTTAGCCATGTTTTTAGTCAAATGGTGACAAAGCCGCTTCCTCTAAATGGTCGTGTACGGTGTCGCACTATGTTGGGAACCCCGAAAAGAGCTCGGGCTTTTTATGCTGTGCTAATAAGCAAGTTTATGCATAAATATCTGCTAATTGTACCATCTAACACCATTTAAACGCCATTTTTGCCACTCAGAAGCTAAATTTTACGTAAACACAGAAATTTTTATTAATTAAAAAATTAAACTTAAAATTTTTTAGCTTAAAAAAAGATGCAACCCTGGGTAAGGTTGAGTCCCCCTAAAATTGCTCATTTGTATTGGGGTTGCACTAGATTTCGTGGACGCAATGTTGTGTACTCCAGTCAAACTTCGCATTCTACCCTCGATGAAACACTTTTCGATGCTGTCTGTGTGGAAACACTTTTGGCTGTTTTAGTCGCTTTTAATGCTGTGGCTAGCTGTTGCCAGCCTTTTTAAGGAACCGTTGCGCTTTTGGGATTGTTTTTAACTCAGAGGTATTTAATTGGTCAACATTCAATTTCTTGTTCAGTCAATCAAGGCGGCGCCGGTGCCAAGAAGTCCTCCAAGTCTCGCTCCACCTCCACCTCCTCCAGTAGCTCTGGCAGTAGCTCCAGCGACGAAGACAAGAGCAAGAAGCAAAAGGGCAAGAAGAAGAAGAAGGACAAGGACAAGAAGGGCAAGGAGAAGAAGAAGGATAAGGAGCGGGAATTGGTGCTGCTGGCCTCGACCACGAGCGTGGACAACAAGGCGACCACACCAGATGATGTCAGGGCCAGCCTACTGGTGCGTGCGTGCGTGCGTGCTTACTATGTGTGCCTCTGTGCGTGCGTGCATGATTACTGTGTGTGTTTGCGTGTGCGTGCGCTCTCCTCTCAAATCACACAACCCCTTTCTTCTTCAACAGGCGCCCAGCCCCGAGACGGCTGCCGCCGAGTCGACGACCTTTGTGCGCGAGTGGGACGAGCAGCACGAGGGTCCGGTGCAGGTCGAGGTCGAGACCGACGAGCACGGCAACACCATCCGGTTTGTTGGGGGGGGGGGTGTATTTGAGTATTTGTGTATTTGAGTACTAGTGGTAGTAGTAGTAGTGCAATGGGCAACAGATCAGACGGCACAGTATCTGTCGTACATGTAACCGGGTTTTTGAAGTGGGGGGGGGGGGGTCGGAGACCATTCTGGTTGGGGGGGGGGGGGGGGGGGGGGCTGGGGAGGGTAAAACTGCAGACTGAGGGGGGAAGTTACATGTACGGTATCTGCAGGGTTGCATAAAACGAATTTTCAAGTTTTTTTTTAAAAAATGTTTGAAAAAAAAAAGAAAATATTTTTTTAATTGACTTAGGAGTCATCATTGGTACCAAAACCTGCACTTCAAGATACTTTTAGCCTATTAGAGTGTCAAACACAAATAATAGTGCTTCCCTAAAGCCTTTATAAGCGTATTCATCGATTTAGTCAAATGGTGACAAATCCGTGTACTGCACCTAAATGGTCGTGTACGGTATCGCACTATGTTGCGAACCAGTTTGGAACCCCAAAAAGAGCTTGGCTTTGGTGCTAATAAGCAAGTTTATGCATGAATAACTACTAATTGTACCATCTAAACACCATTTAAACGTCTTTTTTGCCACTCAGAAGCTATATTTTACCCAAAAACAGAATTTTTTTTTAATTGAAAAAAATTTAACTCAAAAAAAATTATTGTGCAACCCTGCAAAAAATTATTGTGCGATTAAAAAAAATTATTGTGCAAATACGTAATATCTGTACGTGTCGCCGGTCTCGTCTCGGTCGGGTGGGTCCTAGCACCTTCCGAGGCGAGGGGGTCAGGAATTTTGTAAGGGGGGGGGGTCTCCGGAAGATGAGTTTTGCACCAAAATAGCGTGTAAATGCGTATTTTGCGCTGACGAACGCGTCGCGAGTTGCAGACGCACGACGAAGGTGCTGACGACCACGCACCACGTGCAGCGACACACCTACCAGCAGTTGAGCCCCGCCGGCTCTCCCCAGCCCCCGGCCCACTTCGACCAAGCGACCGCCACCGACAATGATGAGGTGCGTGCGTGCGTGTAATTCCCCCCCCCACACCCGGAAATACTCTATAGTGTGCCTTCGCCTCTCCAGATCTGGCAACCAACCTGTCGTGTTTTTCCGTCCCTTTCACGCTTTCGCATAAAGCAGCGCAATCAACGCGATTTGGACCCTATTTTAGTAAAAAAAAAAACACAAAATTTGCAGAGTTTCACTCGACAGCGCGCCTCGTATGAGGAGGGCGCATCGCCGACGTCTGCCGATCCCCGTCTGTCGGCCCCCTCGGAGGCGCTGCTCGTCCAGCAGCGACACAGCCCCGTCGCCCTCGCGCAGCCGTCCGCTCCACAGCACGCCAGCACACCCCTGCGTCAGGTGCGCGTGCGTGCCTGCGTGCCGGTGCCTGCGTGCGTGCCGATGTGTGTGTGTGTGTGCGTGCGTGCGTGCGTGCGTGTCGGTGCGCGCGTGCCGGTGCGTGCGTGCGTGCGTGCGTGCGTGTGGCCTTCTCGGTCGAGCAGTGTCGACGTCGGTCCCCCACTGTGGTGTCGTCGGGATAATCGTAGGGACGGTAGATTTTCAGAGTGGAGAATGGTGCACTAAGATGGCTTGCAAATAATGCGTGCGCCTTTGCGTGGCGAACGTGGGATTAAAACAAGAATGGCGTTAGAAGCGCATTTTCCTCTGCTTGTATGGGCACCGGAAAGACGTCCGCTCCGCCAAACTTTGTATTGTTGGCGCTGAGTCTTTGAGTATTTTCTTCAATTTCTTGTGTTTTTTTTTCAGTCGTCGTCGCCAACAGCAGCGCAGCAGCCGCTGGACGACAGCGGCGAGGGCAGTGGCGATATGGTGGGCGCCGAGGTGCTGGGCTGGAGGACGGTCAATCAGGCGAACAGAACCATTGAGACCGTGACCGTAAGTCGAGTTTATTTTGATGAATTTTGCTTATTTTATTATTGGTTTTGAATGGAATACGAGACCTTGCAAGGACGGACGCAGGAGGACACTGCACGCGCGCACGCGCCGGCACGCACGCACGCGCATGCGCGTACGCACCACGTACCGACAGGCACGCACGCACCGGCACGCACGCACGCCCCAACTCGTACTTGCAGTACAAGACGGAGAAGGAGGACGGCACGGTGGAGACGCACGTCGAGCACAAGGTCACCGTCCACGGGGGCGCCGGCGAGGGCGACATCGACCACGACGCAGTAAGCGTTTATTCTTTTAATTTAAATGAATCGATTTTTTCGGCGTTTTCTCCTTCGCGGGCGCAGTTCGGCGTGGTTTAGGGTACCCCCCCCCCCCCTCTCACTCAAACCTCAACCCGCCTGGCCCCGTACTGACTGAACCTCCACGCACAGTTTTTTTTGACTTTTGCTCACCCCCCCCCCCCTCCCCCCAGAAAAAGTGCGTCGTTTGCAGTGGCTTTTGGACCTAACCAAAGAATACGCGCATACCGCGCTGTTTACAGTATGGTTTGTGCAATCCTCTACCGCGACAGGCCACGTGCATTACGACCCAATTTTTTGGGACGCTGTCTACCCCTCCCCCCCCAGTTTTAGCATTTAATTAAAAATGCGCATTTATGCATACCGTATGCCTTTGCGTTGCAGGAACTGAACGCGGCCATAATCGAGGCAACGCGCATGAACCCCGACATGCAGGTCGAAAAGATCGAGGTCCGTCAAGAGAGCGCCTGCTGATTTGCCTCATTTTTTGGGGGGAATTTGAATTTAAGCGTTTTTTCTGTTGAAAATTTCGATCGATCGATCGCTTCTCTGCGCATACCCCCTCCAGCGACTCTAATAAGAACCCACTGGGCATTATTGGAGGAGAGAGTACTGTAGGTGTGGGGGTGGACACTAGCCAGCTAAGCAAGCAAGCTAACTGATAAGACAAGCTATGTAGTACTAGCACACAGGCAGCGTATGTGCAAGCAAGTGTCGATTTAAACGGAAGGTGTACGGTGGTTGAATTTAGAAGGAAATTTAAATCCGTACACCTTTTGACTTTTCGTCTTTGTCGGCGGCTGGCAAAGTGGTTTCGCGCAATTAGCGTGCGCGTGCGTGCCGTTGCTTTTGTTGGTTTTCGAGTGGCCCTTGCGCTATTTTGTCCCCATAAACAACCTTTAGTTGCGCATAATATTTTAATTTTGCGCCCTACCGTATTCCTCTGTCTGAGGCTGCGACGGGCATTTTGTGGCTCTTCTTTCGCTGCGCTCGATTTTTTTGTGCGTTTTGTCTTTGTCTTTAGCTTTTCTTGTCGATTACGTCTTTTGAATCGGTGTACCTTGAAAGGTAACGAGGCATTCACGCATGCAATGTTCAGACGCGAAACCAGAAGCAGCCACGCGACTATAGCTGCACAGAGGGAAACCTGACACTGGTTTGCGGTTCGTTTATGCGACTAGATAGACTGTCAGACTGTGTTTGTGCGCATCTGTGCGTCTAGAAGGGCACAGCGTTTGGAACAGCAACCAACTGAACTGGGTACAGTGAACTCGGTTGTTTCGCTGGTGTTCGTCTCGCCGTAGAGTCCACTAAACTACGCTAGGCTGTCTGAAACCGGGAGAAAATGGGAGCGCCGCGCCGCTATTCCCGTATGGAAGTTGAAGTTAGCAAGGCGCGCTACTTCCTGTGAGTTCCTAAACGTGTAGAACAAAACGAAGAAAAAACAAACTCCGAGAATCTATTCGTAGGTACGTGTAAGTGATTATTCCTATGGTGAACAAATGAAAAAGTTTGCGGATGGGCCGCACGATGCGCAACGCCGCTGTTACTGTCACTCACAAAAAGTCCGTTTACCATACGCTCCCACATTTTGGTGTGTGTTATCATAATTTCCCTAATGAGCACCCCTTCTTGCAGTTGGATATTTTTCAGCCAATCAGTGCCTGAACGCTTTTTATAGGATTTGCCGTAAAACGTATGATAAGCGCATTGGCGCTTACCATTGCGGCTGCCCTCTGCTCCCCCACACAACGACCCTTTCAGTATGCCAGCCCCCCTTCAGCCCCTATAATTACACCCCCACCCTTTCCTACTGCTCTAATGAAGCTATTATCCCCCAGATGCCTGCTGATTATACGGTTTACGATATTTGGAGAAACGTCAAACGCCGATAGAGTGCGTATCCTTGTGCCACTTCAGAAGCCAGTCGTCAACCCGCCAGCGGCTTCTGCTAGCCTCCGCCGCCGTCGGAGTCGCAGTTGTGTTTGTGGTCGTTCTTCTGTTGTGCTTTGGTGGCGGCGGGCAGGCGTCAGGACAATTGAGGGGTGGGTAAACAGTGACTTGGAGTTAAATGTTTGTGTTCACAGCGCTGTATACGACTAAAATGTGCACACAATCTACTGTTAGTTTTACCTATTGGTGTATATACCTACAGGGTGGCCCCCAACCTCGACTGCACCTCTTTGTTCATGTATATCTAGGAGGTGGATGAAGCGATTTTGATGAAATTTTGAACACATCTAGCAGTCAGTCTAGCTTCGACTTCCTCCAAGTTTCAGCTAAATCCATTACGTTGTTCAAAAGATACGCACAAAGAAATTGTTTGCGCGAGTTGTCGCGGCACAAATCCTCTTTGGAACAGCGTGTTTTTACGTTGTAAAACACTTACAAAACGGACATTCAAGCTGAAGTTATTCGACGAATCAAAGTTGAGTTACCAACGACAAAAGCGCCGTCACAGAACACTGTCTCAGCGACCGTAAAGCGCTTCGAGGAGACTGGCGCAGTTGCTAATCGCCCTCATCCGATGCCAAAGCCAGTCAGGACTGGATCAACGGAAGAACGCGTTTTGCGTGTGATTCAGAATTCGACAGAGAAGTCGACATGATGCCAGTCGCCAGAGAACGTTCATTTTACCGTGTACAAATTGTTTTATGCGTAACTTTTAAACTTTGATTTCTTTTTAGCTAAAACTTGGAAGAAGTCTAGACTGTCTACTACATGTATAAGTGTTGAAATTTTCATCAAAATCGCTTCATCCACCTCCTAGATATACATGAACAAAGGGGTGCAGTTGAGGCTGGGCCACCCTGTATATTGGTACTCCTAAGGTACATTGCGGAGCAAATCTATGAGCCTTTGGGTGCGTCTTACTTCTCCGAAGTGACTGAGGGTGCATGTTACGGTTTGAATGACGGTATTGAGCATCCCTAATGTGGAATCATGGCTAACCCTTTTTTAGCTCGAGCAACAAGTAGTGAGCTATGCACTGGAACGTGGCGCTTCATCAGTGACGCAGGTGCCAAAGTCGCCTGCTATAAAGTGTTCAGTCAAACGTGAGTCGACAATTTCATTTGATCGAAATGGTTTTGCAAAAAAAAAACAACAGCTGTAAAGCGGTTACCGTGAGACCGATATAACCCTCGGTAACTGTATACCTAATATTACAGTGACTTTTAGGAAGCCGTGGAACACTGCAAACCACATGTGTCGGAACGAGAGCGCCGTCCTTATGGACATTCCCAATCGCGAAAGGCAGGACTTTTTGGCCTCGAGTTCGTTTTTTCTGTGTTCATTTTCTCTTTTTTTCGCTTTTTTATAATTTTTTGCAACGGATATCGAGCGAATATCTGACGGCGGTGCGATCGGATTCTCCAGGGGTATTATCTTTTGGTTGATTAACCGCGTTAAGGAATTTTCTTGGCAGAGTGTAAAGAATTCGTTTTTTGCGAATTTTTACGGTAATCTCCGGATAGTGCGACCGAAATTTAACTCTATTAAGTTTTGGAACGGCAAGATATCTAACGCTTTGTTGGGATGAACGGGAGGAGAAATTGCAACTAGCTGGAGACACTAGTCTTGTTCCACACGTTTTTTCGCTGTTATCTGCACGCCGAGTTGATTCATTTGAGAAAAAAGTTTGATTCTAGCGCTGCAAACTTTTGATACGCACAACTTCTGTCTTGGTCTACGGCGACACAAGCACACTAAAAATTGGATCTGGGACGCCACTGGCCGCACCTTTGAAACGTCGCAAAACAAGCCCGCCTATGAGAATTGGGCGCCCAATCAGCCGGACAATGCTCTTGATGTCCGTCCGTCCGTGCGTCCGTTTGTCCGTCCGTCCGTCCGCCCGTCCGTCCGTCCGTCCGCCCGCCCGTCCGTCCGTCCGTCCGTCCGTCCGTCCGTCCGTCCGTCCGTCCGTCCGTCCTTCCGTCCGTCCGTCCGTCCGTCCGTCCGTCCGTCCATCCGTCCGTCCGTCCGTGCATTCGTTGGTTGCAGAGAGAAGACTGTGTGGAAATGTACGCGGATCACTTTCGCTGGAACGATATCGCATGCGACCAGAGCGATCGATTCAGCGTCTGCAAGCCGCTCTGCGTAAAGTATGTACGACGGTAATGGGACAGGCCAGTTGGCAGTGATCGTGCGTCGAGTTGCCCCTCCTTTTCGGGGGAGTCTACCGCATGCAAATCGGTATAAAGTGATATTTTTAGCGTGTGAGGTGGCTTTGCTTGTCGTACTGTGTGTCGCTTATTCTGCAACCAATTTGCGTCAATTCTTGGGTATGTACTGTAGCCCCAAAAATGTCAAATAGTCTCCGAAAAGAGCACACTGTTTACTGTTTTTTTCTTTGCCTGGACGTCAATGAACCCTTGTGCTGACTTCTCTCTATCATCGCAATTCGCAACGCTGTCACGAGGCGTCGAATCCGCGCGAGCAACGCCCTGGCTAATGCGTGGGAAGGGGGGGGGGGCGGGAGTTTATTTGTTTCAATCCACCCTCTTCCGCGATGTTGTCGACCCTCCTGCTGTGAAACGGGAACGCGCGAAGGGTTTGACGCATGCACGAAGGCACGCACGCAGGCAGGCACGCACGCACGCACGCACGCACGCAGGCACGCAAGCAGGCACGCACGCACGCAGGCAGGCACGCACGCACGCAAGCACGCACGCATGCACGCAAGCACGCACGCACGCACGCACGCACGCACGCACGCACGCACGCACGCACGCACGCACGCACGCACGCACGCACGCACGCACCTAGGCGGAAGCGCACACACGGACCACGTCAGCTGCACGCAGTGAAACCGGACACCAGGCTAGTGGCTCGCTTGTGCTCGTAGATAGACAATCTGTGCGTGGGTATAATGTTTGGTGGAACATCGATTACACGTTGTTCCTTTGCGCTTGTTGCGTCGATCTCTTCGTCGTACAGACTACTGTAGGCTGGGAGTGAACTGCTGCTGCTGTCTGACTAGAGAAAATGGTGCCGCCGCCTCGCTCTTCGCGTGCGGAAAAGCAAAGCAGCAAGGCTCTGCCAGCTCCCCCTGTAGTCGGAGTCGTGGTCGTTGTCTTCCTGTTGTCCTTTGGCGGCAGCGCGCAACCGTTCAAAGAAGGGAAAACCGAGTTGGACGGGCCATTGTACCGCGTTGCCAAACTAAGCCTAAGCCCAGCTGAAGCCCGAGCGTAAGCAGACAGAATGTGCAAAATCATAGCTAAAATAAATAATGAACAACGCAACGAGATATACTGTATCTGCAAGCCTGAAAAAAGAACAGATGGCAAAATTTAATTAATTAATCCGCGAGGCGGACTAATGCTTATTTTTGGGCCATACCGTTGACAAGAATTGGCTGCCTGCAGGGAGGCCAAATCTGCAGGGTGCCTGCTGGTGCCTGCATCCTCAATTGCAAAATTAGGTACGTCCGAAGTACTGTATTCCCAAAGTACTGTATGTCAAAATGTTCTGCTGAAAGACTAGGTATACTTCGTTTACTCATCTTTTTTTCCCTTCAGTGAATATTCAATCACACACACGCGCACACGCGCACACGCGCGCGCGCGCGCACGCATGCACGCACGCACGCACGCAAGATGCGTACGCAGTGTTCACCCAGACGCACACACAGACACCTCAGCTGCGTGCCGTGCAGGGAAGCTGGACATTGGTTAGTCGTTCGTTTATGCTCCGAGATAAACAATCGAACGGTGGTTTATGTGCGTCTGTGCGGATGCAAAGTTTGGAGCGCCGACCGCAAAGGCACACTTTGTTGCTTTTTGCATACCTATTCCGTACAGTCCACTCTAGCCTGCGCACTGCTCTCTGATTAGGAAAAATATGGGAGCGCCGGGTCGCGATTCGAGTGCAGAAAAGCAAGTCGGCAAGGCGCGGTATTTCCTGTGAGTTTTGACACAAATGCGAATTTAACAAAATAGGTACATGCTTGGAAACGTTACGTGCACGTACGCAAAAAGTCCTTAGTACCTACGGTATCCGTATATATGAAGCTTTGTGGATATCCCGTATGCGTGGTGTATAGCGTCTGTATCAAAAGTGCCCGTTCCAACCACGTTCCTTTGCGCTGAAGAGTGCGTTACCGTAATTTCTCCAATGAGCGCCCTATGCGCCATTTTTTCGCTGCGCGTCCACGCAACTACGGACGATAAATCTCGTAATGGCAAAATTCCGTCCTTCCGTCCGCCCGTCCGTTCGTAAAACGAATCGGTCTGACATTTTCGATCAGACTGCAGGTACTCTTTTTAGAATGTCAACCCGCCGGCTGGGTCTGCTCGTCGTCGTCCTCCTCCTGGCGTGCTGTGGCGGCGGCGCGCAACCGTCCAAAGAAGGAAAAACCGAGTTGGCTGTGCCGTTGTAACGTGTTGCCGACCTAAAAGCCTAAGCTAAGCCTACAAGCCTGAGCTTAAGCCTGAGCTTAAGCCTGAGCTTAAGCCTGAGCCCAAGCTAAGCAGAAACCTACGCCTGAGCGAGGTTTAAAACTGTGAGATGAACCGTCAAAGCGGCGCAATTGAGCGAATTGCGTAAAAGCTTGCCACTGCCGCAACTCAATGGCGCGATCGTGTAACATTGCAGTTACAATCGGGCCCCTCTCTCAGCGCTTGTCGACGCATGAACGCGATCGCAAGTTGCGACAGTCGTATCGAAAATCGTTTTATGCAACAATTACTTGCGCGAGTCGTATTTGCGACTCTCGCAAGTCGCTTCGAATTGCGATTGAATTGCCTTCTTGCGGCGTTTGCAGCTGCGGTCAGGCTTGGGCAAAATTAAACAAAAAACAACTTTTTAAAGTTTGTTTTTAATGGCTCAACCAACTCGGTAGAACAACAAACGGGTGGGTATTCTTTGAAAAACTGCAAATACAATAAAGTGTTCTTTTTTTTTGCTCGCGCGACAACCCACGAGCTAGTATGCAATGAATCGTGGAGCTTCATCGGTGACGGAAGCGACCGAGCCGCCTGCTATAAAGTGATCAATCACTTGTGAGCTGACTTTTGACTGGTTTCACCGGTGGCGGCTCTAGAAATTTGTTGCGGTGTTGAGGGGAAATTTTGGAATTTTGGGATGCTGGCCCATTTTCGCAGTCGCTTGGGCAACACCCGGTAGACGGTAGCAGCGCCCTTTAGAGTGTCGAGCGACACGGCACGCCACAAGTGTCGCAACGAGAGCGCTTTCCTTATGGACATTCCCAGCCGCCACCGACAGAACTTCTTGGAAATGGGTAAGTAGATTTAAAATTTTTCGGATTCTTGTTTTCGGGTTTATTATTTTTTTTGCCATTTAAAATTCGGACGAATATTGTACGAGCGTATCCTCCAGGGGGGATTCTTGTTGATTTATTTACACTGTTTAAAAAGGGGAGCTGGGACAAAGTGGGAGGAGAGGGGACAACTTGCCGACAAGCAAGAGATGTCTATCGCCTACATACAGTATGTACATCTAGGTAGGTACATACATGTGGCTTGTATATACCGCAAACCTGTGTTAAGCACCCCCCCCCCCGCCCCCTCATGATTAGCCCCCCCCCCCACCCCCTTTTGAGAAGCGCCCCTCTCAGAGGGCATCCCAAATGGCAAGCGCCAGCGGCCGCCAAATCATACGGTAGCCGATTTTCTATGATTCTAGCGCTGCGAACCTTTGATCACAGCTTCTGCCTTGGTCTAAGACGACACAAGCGCACGGAAAATTGGATCTGGGATGCCACTGGCCGTTCCTTTCACGCGACGAGACGCGCATATCCCCGTGCCTATCAGAATTGGGCGGCCCATCAGCCCGACCAGTCATTAGCGGTGCGTGCGTGCGTGCGTGCGTGCGTGCGTGCGTGCGTGCGTGCGTGCGTGCGTGCGTGCGTTCGTACGTACGTGCGTGCGTGCGTGCGAGCGTGCGTGCGTGCATAGGTGTAACCGGGAATTGGACCTGGGGGGGAGGGTTCGGGCACTTTCTGGGGGGGGGGGTGGTGGGTGGGGTGAAAATCTGGAGGAGGGGGGGTCTGGGCAGAAAAAAATGGGCAATTTTTGGTATATTTTTAGTCAAAAATACACTGTAAAAGCCTGAAAATAGGTACTATTTAGCCGAAATACACTGTAAATAACGCAAACTAGACACTTTTGGGTCGATTCTTGCTCAAAAACACTGTACAAAGTGCATTTATTTAGCAATATAGTATGTAGTAGAAAGTTTTCAAAAAGTCGGGGGGGGGGGGGGTTGGGTGGGGTTTCGCACGAACCTGGGGGGAGGGTTGGGGGGGGGGTGTGGGTAGGGTCAAAACCAGCAAGTGGGGGGAGGGAACCCCGCCCCCCCCCAAACCCCCCCCCCCCCCAGTTACAGGTATGCGTGCGTGCGTTCGTTGCGGCTGTGTTGCTGAGTTCGTTCATTACAGAGAGACGGCTGCGTGCTAATGAACGCGGATACAAACTTTGAATGGAACGACGTCGCGTGCAAAGAGTCGGACCGATACAGCGTCTGCAAGCCTCTCTGCGTCAAGTATATGCTGTAGTCATCAGACAGCCGAGTTGGTATAGTAATCTTGCGTTTCCTGGAGTCGACTGCGTGCGAATACAAAGTGATACTGGTGCATTAACGAGTATCTGCTGGTTAGCAAGGAATACTACAGACGCACGGTACGGTATTCCGCACATTGGAACAGGAGTTCGATACGACGCGATAGAAACTTGAAACTAAATTTCCATGCACCGCAAACGGCGGCTGTCAGTGGCGTTAGCTGAATGCACACACATGCAGCGCACGTTCGACGCGCAATACACTTTTCCAATCAACGTGTGGTAGGTCGGTCAACTCTCAATCCTAACCGTAGTATCCCGTGCGGGCCTAGCCAATCGCTACATGAAGATGCCGTTCCAGATATACAGTACGCGTGTCTCAAATAGGATGGCGTCCCCCAAAAGGCCTGTGTCCCTGCGTCCCGAAAGTATAAGACGGTCTAAAATTACCTAAACTGATTTACAGTGCAGTGTCGTCAGTTGTCGTTCATCGTGTCGTTTCATTCTGCTCCAAAGCAAGCAATTTGCTTCACTTCTTGCATCTTCCATTGCAAATAGCGTCCGAAGTACTGTAGCCAAAAAAATTCAAATATAGTCTCAGAAGAGAGCATCTTGCTTCACCTTTCTCTCTTCACCGGGACTTCAATGAATCCTTGCGCTGACTTCTCTCGATCGTCACAGGGCTTCCACGAGGCGTCAAACCGGTGACAGACGCACTGGCAGCGGTCGCCGATGGCGTGCGCGCAGCCGCCTGGCTGCTGACTGTGCTTGCAAATCGGCATCAAAGGGGTACACAGATTGCCTGTGTGCAGGAAATGATGAGCTTGCGTGCGTGCGTGCGTGCGTGCGTGCGTACGTACGTGCGTGCGTGCGCGCGCGTGCGGGCATTTTTCCAACTACTTTCCGTATTCTCATAGTTTTATGTACCACTGTATGTCGCCGGTACTTCATATACACATTTTGGGTTTCCGTCGTCGTCGACAACGCATTTCAAGCAGGCGTGACCGCCGCAGTCAACGCCCTTGCAGGGGTCTTCGGCGGGGGTCTCTTTATCGGTGGCCGCGTCCTTAAAGCAATCTAATCTTGTCTTGCTCTGACACTTTTCTGTGGTTGTACTCCAAAAGTTCTCAGTGTAAATACAGTGCACTTTCCGTAGTTATATGCGCGTACTAATTGTCTCAGCAGGTTCGAGTATCCGTTGTGTGCCAGAATTGTACTGCCTCGGCTGTCAACGACACTAGAGGACGTACACACTACACTAGAGGATGTAGGTATACAATGTGCAAAACTGGGAAAAAACGCTACGATACAATGCACAATACAAACGTACACACACACACACGCACGCACACACACACACACACACACACAGACACACACACACACACACACACACACACACACACACACACACACACACACACACACACACACACACACACACACACACACGCGCACACACACACACACGCACCTACGGTAGCTATAATATGTACATCTGCTCTTAATGGTCAAGGTGGTAGGACATCTTTGTTGGTTCAAAAAATTGATAATCTATACAAAGAACACCACAATACACCTCGCTATGTTGAGCGCACGGCTTGATGGACATAGAATTTGCGGTTCTCGCTAGCGCGATAGCTAGCGTCAGCGCTGTTAGCCACCCAAACCGCTTGTACACCAAAAGTTCCATTTTCACAAACGGTGTGTGAATAACAGTTTAGACAGCGCGTACGCACTCACAAGGTACACTTATTCTACCAACACGGCTAGAATGTCGACAGATGCTAAGAAGGCTGTGGACAGCTTGAACCGATCGACCGATCGAATTCTAGTCGATTAACGACCCCCCCCCCCAATTCCACGCGCTCATTGGGAGTGGACTGAACGCCCAGGGATTTCACTTGGTGAATAACGGTTCCTTCACTGACTGACTGAAGAACGTCAGAATCTGACGAAACGTAGGGTGTAACTAAAAACTGAACAAGTACGAACGCTTAGCTTTATAGCTTATGATCCATACGTTGAGTCGCTCAGCCGAAGCGTATCGTCCATTCTCTATGGAACTCGCCATCCCCCTGCCGCTTCCGAGTAACCAAGTGTAACCAAGTTGAACCAAGTTGAAAGCACAACGCTTGAGAGTTTTCTGTAGAGTGTGTACCGTTTCCCTACCAAGCGTCAACTGTACTTCACGCTCACAAGCTGCCTCTGCCACCACATCCTTCCCTATGTATCTGATCTCATTAGCTGGTCGGGTCGCATGCGCTTTCACTGCGTCATCTTCGGCCGACCACCGCGACGGGCCGAGTACTGCTCGACGTTGGCGTTCCTGAAGGTCAAGACCTTCCTGCAGGGACCGTCCATGAACTTCTTCAGAGTCTTCAGGGTCGTTTGAAGGCGAGTCCATAGCTTGGTCGCCTGGCCGAGTTTGCCAATGGTCATGACCTTGGCGTCGTCCGCCAGAAGTGTGGTGACGCAAGCCATGTAGGTGTCAGGCTTGCTTTTATATCTGCGGCAGGGATCCTGGAATATGCGCGCACTGGAATAGTATCTTGAATAACAGTATGTAGGCTCAACACATATGTGTTGAGCGAACTGCATATTAAGCATGGATCGTTTTTGGCGGTCTTACCCAATTAATCTTTATGCATTCCTTCCTTTGTCACTTTTCTCATTTTCCTCTGCAAGCACACACACACACGCACACACACACGCACGCACGCACGTACGCACGCACGCACACACACACACACACACACACACACACACGCACGCACGCACGCACGCACGCACGCACGCACGCACGCACGCACGCACGCACGCACGCACGCACGCACGCACTCACATTAAAGTTATCGTCCTTCTTCAGCTTTTTCCAAAACTTTTCCAGTTGTTTGAATATACTGGGAGACTTCTTGACGCACTTCGTAACCAAGGTGATCTTACGTTTACCATAACATACCCTCGCCAGTAGCAGACTCGCGCAGAAAAGTGTCTGCAATTCAGAGATTTTACCGAACGGGAGCATAGCGACAGACGAATGTGCACGTAGAGCGGCTTACCCGTAGCACGGACGTGTGCATGCGTGCAGAGTGTGTTCCTGTACCTACTACAGCAAGAGCGCAGAACGAATGTAAGGTAGGCAGGTAGAACACACACAGTGGCCGATGGGTATCGCCAGTGCGGTTTCAAAAAAGAACACTCCGCCGCTGAGAACGCGCGGCGACGACGGCTAACAGCGCAGCTGAAAAAATACTCGCCGAATACTATCGATTAAATCGGGTATGTCTGATACTTCGTATCGACGAAGACCGATTGTTTGCAAGTCGAGTCGCATGGCTCCTTCTCACGGTGACACGCGACGTTCCTCCCAATCGTGTCGGCCGCTATTTTCGTGTCGGGCTCGGGCTGGGCATTTGCGGAATTGAAAGGATTGAAGAGAGACGGAGGGTGAATCCACACTGCTAGGTACTAACCAATAATAGACGTTTCAGCAGCAACAGGGTGTTTTTTTTTGTTTTACGCAGTGGAAAATTTGTAATAATTTTTTGACCGCGTTACCAATCCAGCGAAATTTTAAACGTTCATGGCAAACACCTGGCGACACGTTGTCACGACACGCGACACGGGGCTAATAAACTCAAAGTAGCCTTAGGAGGGTGTATGGTTATAAAGGGGGGGGGCTAATTATGAGGTGGGGGTTATTACAGGGTTTAAGGTATGTACATGTAGTTGAAGCTAGCGCGATCGCGCTGCCGCTGCGCGGCTCGCCCGAGTGCGTACGTACGTACGTGCGTGCGTGCGTGCGTGCGTGCGTGCGTGCGTGCGTGCACGTGCTTGCCCGCGTGCTCAGAGTCTCAATGGACTGCATTTTCCAAAATTGCATATGGTGTAGTGGGTGTTGAAGTGGATCACGACCACCAACTGTGCGTTAGTGCGTCTGGGAACAACAGTGCGTAGCACAACCCTGTTTAAAATGGCGATCATAAGGTGGTGTAGCATTCTGCAAGGCAACAACAGTGCATTTTGCAATGCAACAAAGGAGACAATAACGAGCCATCGTATCATTGAAGCTTGTGCGGCGACCGATTCCAAACAAATCGGCACTGCTGAAGAGATCCAGGGTCGCAAACCGCGCCGAATCGCTCCATCGATTGTTCAGCATGTCGGGGCGAATCAAAATTGCATAAATTGGTCACATAAAATGAACGAGCACACTAGAAAATCAACATTGAAAATTGCGTTTTCAGTTCAAATTGCGAAAATACTCAAACTTTTGTTTATTTGGCTGCATCTGCCCTCGAAATTTTTGACAAACTTGTGTCAGTATATGGTCATATAAGGGTGGATTTATACTTCGTTTCGTAGCGGCAACACGAAACCGCGTACGCCATAACCGTTTCGACCGTGACGTCGCGGCCATAACCGTCTCGTGTTTTGTTGTTACCGTATCTTTCGTCGCGCACCAAAACACTCATTTTTTCTGTGACTTCCAAGTCGAAATTTCTTGCTGTTTTTTAGTCGAAAATGCGATATTTCTCTAGAAAACAAAAGTTAGTGAGGCTGTTGGCTCTATCGGAGCTGTCAAAGAGCTTGCTGAAGCGCGAGCGGAGATGGTGCATCCGTCCGCTCCATCAGAATCGCGGCATCGACGGCATTTTCGCTCGCCAATTGTTGCCGATGCGAGTGATTGACCCGCAACTGCACAAGAACTACTACCGAATGTCTCGCGACCGCTTCGACGAGTTGCTGGAGCTCGTGCGACCTCGACTCGAGAAGAAGAACACGCACGCGCTGCCGATCTCGGTCGAAGAACGACTTGCAATTGCCTTGAGGTAATATTTTTATTTTTTTATTATTTTTATTTTTGTATTTCTCTTTTCGCAGCAGGCACGTGCGTAAATGTGGGTGGCACACATGAAAGACTTTTCTGGACATTATAAAACAAACTGCACGATTTTTTTGTTTAAAGGATTGGTTTTAATAAGAATAGTTGATTAACAAAACGAAGAATCCAGGCTCTAGTAAAACGTTTAGGCGACTCGCCTCGGGCGACATGCAGGTGTCGTTGGCGAAGTACCATGCGGTGTCGGCAGCTTCTGTGAGTCAGATCGTGAAGGAGGCTTGCCCCGCTATCGCCGACGCCCTCTCTGACTACACCAAGTCGCCGGCTACTCCTGAGGAGTGGCGCCGAGTGGCGGACGGATTTGCGGAACGTTGGAACTTCCCCAACTGCGTGGGCGCGCTGGACGGAAAACACGTCACTTTGAAAGTCGGCATTTTGGTGGCTGAAAAAATGGTGGTTTGGTTGATTGTTTCGAATTTCAGGCGCCGAAGCGGAGCGGCTCGTCTTTTTTCAATTACAAGGGCACGTACAGCATCGTGCTCTTTGCCATCGTCGACAGCAATGGCAAGTTCCTCGTCCACCGAGTTGGCGACCTGGGCAGCTCTGGCGACGCAACCATCTTTAGCTCGTCCCAGTTCGGCCAGCAACTTGCCAGAAAGTTAGACGCACTTTTTAGCAACGTTACGTGGAGCGAATCCCATTTCTGAATGGCCCACCCTCTGGCTTTCATTGACGAGCGACCGCCCCTCCCCCCACACACACCCTTTCCTGCCCAATTTCCTATCGGTATGGATGGATACGAATCACTTGTTTGACGCACATTTGGGTCTTTATTTCAGGACCATTCCATTGCCAGAGGCGACTAAGCTGCCGAACTCCGACAAAGTCGCTCCATTCGTTTTTGTTGGCGACGAGGCCTTCCCATTGCAGGTCTGCTTGCACTGACCCTACACCACCTTGACCCCCCCTCTTCCCCCCCCCCCCCACCCACCTCTTGAGCCACATGGGGCAAGCCGCCCTCCCCCCCCCCCCCACCAGTTACAAATATGCGTTTCCATTCTCTGCAACTTATGAATATTTGTTTGCTTTAGGAGAATCTAATGCGCCCATTTCCTGGGCGCTCTCTGGATGGAGATGTCCAGAAGCGCATCTACAACTATCGTCTGTCCAGGTTGGAACAACTTGGCGAGAGAAAGAAAAACAGCGAGAACTTGGCGAGGAGCTAAAATTGCATTTTAGGGCGAGGCGCATGGTCGAGTGTTCGTTCGGTAGTATGCGGGCGGCGAGGTGGCGCATCCTGCGCAAGCCCATCGAGATGAACGTCGAGAACGCCGACAGCGTCGTCAGGGCCTGCGTGGCGCTCCACAACTGGCTCCTCGACAAGGACGCCGCCGTCCACGGCACGATCGCGCCCGCTGCCGACGACGGCGTTGTGGAACCGCTGCCCACCGACCAGCTCGTCGCCCTCAACAGGCGGCCCTTCAACCACTCGACGAAGGCCGCCCGAATCCGTGACACATTCACCGACTACTTTAATTCCGAGGGTGCTGTCGCGTGGCAAAGCAAGGTGTTGTGCGTCGGTAGAATGGAGCAGGCGTAGAGACCTCGTTTACCACGTTCAAATCAGAGACACACCCATCACATGCACACCCGTCACATCTTGGATCTCAGATCTCGGCTTCGGCAAACTTGATCACTAGAGTGTCTAAATAGTCATTCATGAATTTCTTCGCCTTCAGCTGCTCCAGCTTGGGCAGCTCACGCAGTCGGTCCGCAACCGAGGCACCTAGAGCATCACATATGACTGCTGTTAGTTATTCTACACTTTTATTGAACATCAATTAGACGGCGTAATTAATCAATTGAACCGATAAATTTGGATCAAATCATACCATGCCCACATGAGCACGTGCGTGTGCGTACGTGGGATCTCAAGATCTCACCAAAGGTGTCGTTGGAGTCGGCGCTCTTCATGGCGCTCAGCTCTCCGACGATGGCCGCCTGGAGGTCGTGCGGGCTCACTTTCGACTTTGTCGACTTCGGCGTCTTCTCGGCCGACGCCGTCACTGGCGCCGACTGCGGACGACGCGGCCTCTCCTTGCTGCCCTCTGAACCAGTTTAATGGGGAAATCCTGTTTGGCACAAACTAGGAGGGGGTTCTGCCTGTGGTGGACCAACCTCCTGCCGCACCTTCCAGCTGCCCCCCCCCCCCACTCTCTCTGCCACCTACCCTCGCCGCACTTGGCCTTTTTGGCGGGCGTCTCGTACTCAAGATCCTGGGGCCAATCGTCATCGGCGGCACCGCCCTCGGCCAGAGACGAGTCGACCGAGGTCTGCGACAGTGCCTCGTCGTCCAAGCCAAAGCTCTCGAAGGATCTGCCGGAGCCACTCTCCTTGCACAAAAGCGAAATGCTAAAAAAAAAGCTGGAGAACTTACGGGCGGTTGACGTTCTTCGAGTCGAGAAAGCTCATGGCGCCGTAGAACCTCCAGAGCGGCTCCTTGCTCGCGGCGCTGCCGCTCTTCTTCTTCAGGCGGTTCTTCACGCTACGGCGGCTGTTGCACAACTTCGTCCACTCGGAGCGGCAGTAATTGGCTAAATAAACGAAACAAACACATTTAAATTAAAAAAATAAAAAAAAAATAGAAACTGCGTAAATTTCGCGACATTTTATCAAATATGGCTAACCCGAATCTTTCTGTCCAACGGGACCGGCGTCGAAGCCGAGCTCTAGCGCGAAAGACTCGCCAATCTCGAGCCAAGCGTTGAGGTTGGCGTCCCTGTTGTGGTGCAGGGCGTGAGACATCTTCCAGAGGTGCTCGTGACGGCGAACCTCTTCTATGAGTCGCTCCTTCCAACTAGAAATTAACTGCAGCCCCTTTTGGTTCCCACTCTAGAAGGACGGGACGGGATGAGGAGACCCCCCGCCGCAGCGGCGCCGCGCGCTTCCCGCCGTCCCTCCCTTCCTATCGCAACGCGCGGCCTCCCTCCCTCCCCTT
Source organism: Paralinhomoeus sp. GSCO2_6 (assembly GCA_030248085.1). Lineage (NCBI taxonomy): Eukaryota > Metazoa > Nematoda > Chromadorea > Monhysterida > Linhomoeidae > Paralinhomoeus > Paralinhomoeus sp. GSCO2_6. The sequence goes on from JASAMY010002381.1 coordinate 58,546, forward strand.
CTGCGCGCGCGATCCACGGCCACACGCTAACGATGCCGTCTCACAGCAGCCCAGTGTACCAAATAGACCACGTGCTGTCGTTGGGACCCAATCTCCAGCATAAGCGAACGCCCAAACGCGCACTGTTTATAACTCATAGCACAGCAGCATAGCACATGCTATTGGAGCTGTTAGTCATAGTCGGCGGCAGAGCTACATAAAAAGAATTCCAAGTTTTTTTTTATATTTTTTTTTAAATGCTGATGATACAATAATGATACAACGCGATCACTGGAGTGGAGTCAGTGTAGCACAAATAAAAGTTATTAACTAAAAATATTACTAATTAAAAACAATGATCATAAAATAAAAAAATAAATCTTGATGAAATAGTGACTTGAGGGAAGCCGCTGTGTTTCTGCGGACTCTATGGAGCCGACCTTTTAAACGAGTTTTTGACAAAAATAGCCGAACTCCGAATGCACTAATGTGGCGCCGTATCACGGTAACTAGTAATGTCAGACTCGAAATGTCTGCGATCTCATTCTCAGCATAAGAATACTTCAAAATGGCCAAATTTTCGACGCACTTTCGGCGCACTTTTTAGGTTGAAAACTTTTTATAGTTATGTATTTGAATGTGTGCCGCTGAGGGTAGCACATTTGCCTGCCGCGCCAATGCAGAGAGTGAAATGGCTGTTTTGGTTAGATGCAGCTTTGCGTTTTTGATGTGCACGCTTCCGAAATGTAATCCTGCCTACGCTATAAAATTAAATTTTTTCTGTGCCGTTCAGCCAGACCGGTCGTTGACGTGCAACGGTTGACTCAGGCGCGGCTCTACGCTAGAGTCGGGCAGAAGGGGAGGGAGGGAGGCCGCGCGTTGCGATAGGAAGGGAGGAACTGCGGGAACCGCGCGGCGCCGCTGCGGCGGGGGGTCTCCTGATCCCGTCCCGTCCTTCTAGAGTGGGAACCAAAAGGGGCTGCAGTTAATTTCTAGTCTCCTTCCAATCTTCCGACATTTTTTTGCAAAACAACCGCGTTTTGACGCCAATTTAACAAAAATGTTGACGACCGAAACACTCAAAAATTCCAACACGAACGGAACACGTTTTTTGTTTCGCTGTTTCAAATTTGCGCGCGTTTGTAACACAATTTTTTTGATTCGATTACCGTGAGTATAAATTAAGACCGTAACGAAACGGGCGAAACTGTCGCGCGCGACAAAACGAAACGAAGTATAAATCCACCCTAAAGCGGTTTAACATATGTAGAAACTGGAAGGGATATTTATGTTGTGGGGGTACAAATGCCGATTTTTAAAAACTTGGGCACCTCGCTTGCGGTGGATTTTGCCCTCTAGCAAAATCCTGGGAGCTCAGAGAAGGGCAGCGGTTGGAACCCTCACCTACCCAACGGTATGCCCCCCTATAGGGTGGCTGCATCGAGTGGGAAGTGGTACCCGAAAATGTGCGACCCTACGCAGAACCACATTTTTCTACTCTTGACTCGCTTTAAATCGCTTCTGAAGACGCTGGATAAGGTCATGAAGGGCCCCTGCAGGAAGGCCTTGACCTTCAGGAACGCCAACCTCAAGCAGTACAGGGCCCGCTGCGGTGGTCGGCCGAAGATGACGCAATGAAAGCGCATGCGGCGACCCGACCAGTTAATGAGATCAGATATAGGGAAGGATGTGGTGGCGGAGGGCAGCTTGTACACAGTTGTGGGAAGTACACAGTTGACGCTTGACAAAGAAGTGGTACACACGCAATCACAAAACTCTCAAATCGAAACCCGCAGCATTGCGCTTTCAACTTGGTTACACGGGCCTCGTCGATGGCAGAGAGGGATGGCGAGTTCCATAGAGAATGGACGGTCCGTGCGCTTCGGCTGAGAGACCCAACAAATGGAGCGTATAGTCATACTTTCGTACTTCTTCAGTTTCCTTTAGGTCGTGACGTACATGTACCTTCGTCAGATTGTGTCATTGTCAGATTCGTAGCTTCGTTCTTTATGCAGTTTGCAATGGTAAAGTTAATCTCCAAGGGAAGGCGGTGGGTGTTCACCCCCCAATTAAGTAGTACAATAAGTTGCGGTAAGTTGCCATACAACGATCCTGAGTTGACGCAATACGCTGAAGTTTTACTTGAAAATGTGCCAGTTGTAGGTGCAAATACCAGTTTTAAACAAGCCTGCAATTATATTACGCCCTCCCCTTCGCAGGTTGATCCCCAACAGTAGTTACACACGTTCAGTGTACATAACTGTAACTGTAACCAAAATTATTCAAAACTGGTCTCTCTCTCTCTCTCTCTCTCTCTCTCTCTCTCTCTCTCTCTCTCTCTCTCTCTCTCTCTCTCTCTCTCTCTCTCTCTCTCTCTCTCTCTCTCTCTCTCTCTCTCTCTCTCTCTCTCTCTCTCTCTCTCTCTCTCTCTCTCTCTCTCTCTCTCTCTCTCTCTCTCTCTCTCTCTCTCTCTCTCTCTCTCTCTCTCTCTCTCTCTCTCTCTCTCTCTCTCTCTCTCTCTCTCTCTCTCTCTCTCACCCCCCCCCCCCCCCAACGTTTCGCTCTGGACCGTGGCTGGAGAGAGACCGAACCAAAGTGGCCCCCATTACCCACCCCACCCTATCGCCCCAGGCGTGGCTGATATGGGACACTTGGTTAGATCCAGCGCTAGGCTTGGCTCTCGTCATATGCCGTAAATCCTCCAATACAACCCCCCTCCAATAGTGCCCCGGGTACGGCAAGGTTGAAATAATAGGGCCCCCCTCCAATAGTGCCCCCGGGGGTAAGGATTATGTTGCGCCATGTGTCTTTTATGGGCAAAAATATAGTGGTAGGTACATTTATATCGCGTATACACACTACTACTAACCAAATAATAGTACGTTTCAGCAACTATACGGTAAATCAACCACTAAATGTGGCAAAAGTAATCAAAATCACCGAAAAATGAAACTAGCATTACCATTCAAAATTTTTAGGTTGAAATAATAGAAGCCCCCCTCCGATAGTGCCCCCGGGTAAGGAGAGGTTGAAAAAATAGTGCCCCGGGGGCACTATTGGAGGATTTACGGTACCCTAGGTGGTAGAGATGCATACGGTCAACGGTCCAGTTACGCTAATCCAATACTCAATACTAATTCAAGAGGACACATTTGTGCGAGTGTTGTTGGCTTTGCAATGCAACACTCCCTGCTGCAGCCCTACTCGGCTGTCGTCAGCTCGCATGTTCAATCTATGTGCATTTCACCTTAGAAATCTCTTACGCCAGTCTTGCGAATGTTGGATGGTGGACTCACGCTATTGCTGCGTGATTTGTGGATTGGTCGACCCGAACAGGATTTGCAACCTGCAAACCCATTAATAGTCTTATATTATCCTCGATTCGATGGATTGGTTCCATCAAGAATCGAACCCAGAACCATGCGCGCAAGAGGCCGTATATATGAAGCTTTGTGGATATCCAGTGACGGATCCAGGATTTCGTGACGGGGAGGGCGGCGAAATCGGAGCAACAGAGACGGATTTTGCAGAAGGGGGGACCCTGTCGAAATTTATGGATGCTGGGCCATTTCAGCGGCGGCTTTGGTACACAATAATACATAACAAATGGCGCCACAAACAAACACTGAGATTTTCGGCCACTTACCAATCATTTTTAAAATCAGGTCATAAAAATTTTGAAAAGGTAGGTCAACCAGGCATATTACTTCTCTTGTTTCGTGATTTTTGGCTGTTTAGCGACTGATTTCTGCTTCCTAAACTAAGAATATTGTCCTGATGTTGTAGAGTAAACAAGAATCTATCAAAAGAAACGTGAATATCTCTGTGCCGCAGCGCAGACACTTTTGGCGTTTTTGAGTGTTAGCCCACAGTTCCTCGTTCCCCAGTTTCTCTGCGCCCAATTCCTCGGTTCCAAGTTCCTCCGTCCTCTTCATGCTTTCCACGTTTCCCTGTTTTCGATGCTGGCAACGCTATTGTTGTTTGAAAACTGATTAACCAAAAACCAATTCAAAGTCGCAATAAATGGATTGAGAACAAACCACATTAGTTTTTGCCACAATGCCTTCTTCTGCTATCAGATGACCTGACAGAAGTTATCAGTGATATCACGCTCCTATCAAACGGTTAGAATGTGCATGCACCTTGACGTGCCCCGTCATGCTGAGGACCGAGGAACTTGGGGTATGCCTTTTTGAGCACTGTCAGTCAAGCACATTTTAGACGGTGGGGGCGGCGAATGACCATTACCAATTTCCCAACTCGTTATCGTTATGCCCACCAGGCTGGTTCCCCTTCTTTCTTTAGCTCCACCGCCGCGCTGCCCTGCCACGCCCTCCATCTCGCCAACTCTCTGCACGAGCTGCTCCCCCAAACCACCCTACCGGGCGCCTGCACCGCCGCCCCCTCCGCCCCCCTCTAAATCCTGACGGGGAGGGCGGCCGCCCTCCCCGCCCTCCCCCTGGATCCGTCGGTGTGGATATCCCGTATGCGTGGTGTATAGCATCTGTATCAAAAGTGTCCATTCCAACCACGTTTTTTTGTGCGGAAGAGTGCGTTACCGATATTTCTCCAATGAGCGCCCCAGGCGCTATGTTTTTGCCGCGCCACGCGGCAAGGGCGATAAATTCCGTAATGGCAAAAAAAAACCGTCCTTTGATCCGTCCGTCCGTTCGTAAGACGAATCGGTCTGACTCTTTCGATCAGACTGCAGTGTACACTTTTTAGATTGTCAACCCGCCGGTTGGGTCTGCTCGTCGTCGTCCTCCTACTGGTGTGCTGTGGCGGCGGCGCGCAACCGTCCAAAGAAGGAAAAACCGAGTTGGCTGTGCCATTGTTCCGTGTTTCCGACCTAAAAGTCTAAGCAAAGCCTAGCTCAAGCCTAAGCTGAAGCAAAGCAAAAGCCACCGTCTGCGCGAGGCCTAAAACTATTAGATGAACCGGCCAAAAGGCGCAATTGAGCGCTTTGCATAAAAGTTTGCGCCACCGCAACCTCTCTCTCAGCACTTGGTGCATAAACGCGATCGCAAGTTACATTCGTTTTTCGTAAGTCGTTTTTATGCACCGACCACTTGCGTGAGTCGCATACCGTAAGCCCTATAATTAGCCCCCCTGTAATTATCCCCCCAATAATTATACACCATCCTAAGACCACTTTGAGTTTATTTGCCCTCCCCCCCTATGTATAATTACACCCCCTTCCTAAATGGACCATCGTCCGATCATGCTTGGGCAAATTAAAAAAAACTCAAAAAAAGGTTTTTTAATGGTTGGCTGCGACTGCTTTTATGCAAGCCGCTCAACCAACTCGGTAGAACAACAAACGGGTGGGTATTCTTTGAAAAACTGCAAATACAGCTAGAAGCAGAACAGTCTACCTAAACTACAGTACCTAAACTAAGATACAGTAATTGGATGCTGAGGATGTTGTTTGAATTTGTACGGTATGCCCCTACCGTAGAGAATAAAGTGTTCTTTTTTGCTCGCGCGACAACCCACGAGCTAGTATGCAATGGATCGTGGAGCTTCATCGGTGACGGAAGCGACCGAGCCGCCTGCTATAAAGTGATCAATCACTTGTGAGTTGACTTTTGACTGGTTTCACCGGTGGCGGCTCTAGAAATTTGTTGTGGTGTTGAGGGGAAATTTTGGAATTTTGGGATGCTGGCCCATTTTCGCAGTCGCTTGGGCAACACCCGGTAGACGGTAGCAGCGCCCTTTAGAGTGTCGAGCGACACGGCACGCCACAAGTGTCGCAACGAGAGCGCTTTCCTTATGGACATTCCCAGCCGCCACCGACAGAACTTCTTGGAAATGGGTAAGTAGATTTAAAATTTTTCGGATTCTTGTTTTCGGGTTTATTATTTTTTTTGCCATTTAAAATTCGGACGAATATTGTACGAGCGTATCCTCCAGGGGGGATTCTTGTTGATTTATTTACACTGTTTAAAAAGGGGAGCTGGGACAAAGTGGGAGGAGAGGGGACAACTTGCCGACAAGCAAGAGATGTCTATCGCCTACATACAGTATGTACATCTAGGTAGGTACATACATGTGGCTTGTATATACCGCAAACCTGTGTTAAGCCCCCCCCCCCGCCCCCTCATGATTAGCCCCCCCCCCCCCACCCCCTTTTGAGAAGCGCCCCTCTCAGAGGGCATCCCAAATGGCAAGCGCCAGCGGCCGCCAAATCATACGGTAGCCGATTTTCTATGATTCTAGCGCTGCGAACCTTTGATCACAGCTTCTGCCTTGGTCTAAGACGACACAAGCGCACGGAAAATTGGATCTGGGATGCCACTGGCCGTTCCTTTCACGCGACGAGACGCGCATATCCCCGTGCCTATCAGAATTGGGCGGCCCATCAGCCCGACCAGTCATTAGCGGTGCGTGCGTGCGTGCGTGCGTGCGTGCGTGCGTGCGTGCGTGCGTGCGTTCGTACGTACGTGCGTGCGTGCGTGCGAGCGTGCGTGCGTGCATAGGTGTAACCGGGAATTGGACCTGGGGGGGAGGGTTCGGGCACTTTCTGGGGGGGGGGGGGTGGTGGGTGGGGTGAAAATCTGGAGGAGGGGGGGTCTGGGCAGAAAAAAATGGGCAATTTTTGGTATATTTTTAGTCAAAAATACACTGTAAAAGCCTGAAAATAGGTACTTTTTAGCCGAAATACACTGTAAATAACGCAAACTAGACACTTTTGGGTCGATTCTTGCTCAAAAACACTGTACAAAGTGCATTTATTTAGCAATATAGTATGTAGTCGAAAGTTTTCAAAAAGTCGGGGGGGGGGGGGGGTTGGGTGGGGTTTCGCACGAACCTGGGGGGAGGGTTGGGGGGGGGGTGTGGGTAGGGTCAAAACCAGCAAGTGGGGGGAGGGAACCCCCCCCCCCCCCAAACCCCCCCCAGTTACAGGTATGCGTGCGTGCGTTCGTTGCGGCTGTGTTGCTGAGTTCGTTCATTACAGAGAGACGGCTGCGTGCTAATGAACGCGGATACAAACTTTGAATGGAACGACGTCGCGTGCAAAGAGTCGGACCGATACAGCGTCTGCAAGCCTCTCTGCGTCAAGTATATGCTGTAGTCATCAGACAGCCGAGTTGGTATAGTAATCTTGCGTTTCCTGGAGTCGACTGCGTGCGAATACAAAGTGATACTGGTGCATTAACGAGTATCTGCTGGTTAGCAAGGAATACTACAGACGCACGGTACGGTATTCCGCACATTGGAACAGGAGTTCGATACGACGCGATAGAAACTTGAAACTAAATTTCCATGCACCGCAAACGGCGGCTGTCAGTGGCGTTAGCTGAATGCACACACATGCAGCGCACGTTCGACGCGCAATACACTTTTCCAATCAACGTGTGGTAGGTCGGTCAACTCTCAATCCTAACCGTAGTATCCCGTGCGGGCCTAGCCTATCGCTACATGAAGATGCCGTTCCAGATATACTGTACGCGTGTCTCAAATAGGATGGCGTCCCCCAAAAGGCCTGTGTCCCTGCGTCCCGAAAGTATAAGACGGTCTAAAATTACCTAAACTGATTTACAGTGCAGTGTCGTCAGTTGTCGTTCATCGTGTCGTTTCATTCTGCTCCAAAGCAAGCAATTTGCTTCACTTCTTGCATCTTCCATTGCAAATAGCGTCCGAAGTACTGTAGCCAAAAAAATTCAAATATAGTCTCAGAAGAGAGCATCTTGCTTCACCTTTCTCTCTTCACCGGGACTTCAATGAATCCTTGCGCTGACTTCTCTCGATCGTCACAGGGCTTCCACGAGGCGTCAAACCGGTGACAGACGCACTGGCAGCGGTCGCCGATGGCGTGCGCGCAGCCGCCTGGCTGCTGACTGTGCTTGCAAATCGGCATCAAAGGGGTACACAGATTGCCTGTGTGCAGGAAATGATGAGCTTGCGTGCGTGCGTGCGTGCGTGCGTGCGTGCGTACGTACGTGCGTGCGTGCGCGCGCGTGCGGGCATTTTTCCAACTACTTTCCGTATTCTCATAGTTTTATGTACCACTGTATGTCGCCGGTACTTCATATACACATTTTGGGTTTCCGTCGTCGTCGACAACGCATTTCAAGCAGGCGTGACCGCCGCAGTCAACGCCCTTGCAGGGGTCTTCGGCGGGGGTCTCTTTATCGGTGGCCGCGTCCTTAAAGCAATCTAATCTTGTCTTGCTCTGACACTTTTCTGTGGTTGTACTCCAAAAGTTCTCAGTGTAAATACAGTGCACTTTCCGTAGTTATATGCGCGTACTAATTGTCTCAGCAGGTTCGAGTATCCGTTGTGTGCCAGAATTGTACTGCCTCGGCTGTCAACGACACTAGAGGACGTACACACTACACTAGAGGATGTAGGTATACAATGTGCAAAACTGGGAAAAAACGCTACGATACAATGCACAATACAAACGTACACACACACACACGCACGCACACACACACACACACACACACACACACACACACACACACACACACACACACACACACACACACACACACACACACACACACACACACACACACACACACACACACACACACACACACACGCGCGCGCACACACACACGCACCTACGGTAGCTATAATATGTACATCTGCTCTTAATGGTCAAGGTGGTAGGACATCTTTGTTGGTTCAAAAAATTGATAATCTATACAAAGAACACCACAATACACCTCGCTATGTTGAGCGCACGGCTTGATGGACATAGAATTTGCGGTTCTCGCTAGCGCGATAGCTAGCGTCAGCGCTGTTAGCCACCCAAACCGCTTGTACACCAAAAGTTCCATTTTCACAAACGGTGTGTGAATAACAGTTTAGACAGCGCGTACGCACTCACAAGGTACACTTATTCTACCAACACGGCTAGAATGTCGACAGATGCTAAGAAGGCTGTGGACAGCTTGAACCGATCGACCGATCGAATTCTAGTCGATTAACGACCCCCCCCCCCCAATTCCACGCGCTCATTGGGAGTGGACTGAACGCCCAGGGATTTCACTTGGTGAATAACGGTTCCTTCACTGACTGACTGACTAGAGAACGTCAGAATCTGACGAAACGTAGGGTGTAACTAAAAACTGAACAAGTACGAACGCTTAGCTTTATAGCTTATGATCCATACGTTGAGTCGCTCAGCCGAAGCGTATCGTCCATTCTCTATGGAACTCGCCATCCCCCTGCCGCTTCCGAGTAACCAAGTGTAACCAAGTTGAACCAAGTTGAAAGCACAACGCTTGAGAGTTTTCTGTAGAGTGTGTACCGTTTCCCTACCAAGCGTCAACTGTACTTCACGCTCACAAGCTGCCTCTGCCACCACATCCTTCCCTATGTATCTGATCTCATTAGCTGGTCGGGTCGCATGCGCTTTCACTGCGTCATCTTCGGCCGACCACCGCGACGGGCCGAGTACTGCTCGACGTTGGCGTTCCTGAAGGTCAAGACCTTCCTGCAGGGACCGTCCATGAACTTCTTCAGAGTCTTCAGGGTCGTTTGAAGGCGAGTCCATAGCTTGGTCGCCTGGCCGAGTTTGCCAATGGTCATGACCTTGGCGTCGTCCGCCAGAAGTGTGGTGACGCAAGCCATGTAGGTGTCAGGCTTGCTTTTATATCTGCGGCAGGGATCCTGGAATATGCGCGCACTGGAATAGTATCTTGAATAACAGTATGTAGGCTCAACACATATGTGTTGAGCGAACTGCATATTAAGCATGGATCGTTTTTGGCGGTCTTACCCAATTAATCTTTATGCATTCCTTCCTTTGTCACTTTTCTCATTTTCCTCTGCAAGCACACACACACACGCACACACACACGCACGCACGCACGTACGCACGCACGCACACACACACACACACACACACACACACGCACGCACGCACGCACGCACGCACGCACGCACGCACGCACGCACGCACGCACGCACGCACGCACGCACGCACGCACGCACGCACGCACTCACATTAAAGTTATCGTCCTTCTTCAGCTTTTTCCAAAACTTTTCCAGTTGTTTGAATATACTGGGAGACTTCTTGACGCACTTCGTAACCAAGGTGATCTTACGTTTACCATAACATACCCTCGCCAGTAGCAGACTCGCGCAGAAAAGTGTCTGCAATTCAGAGATTTTACCGAACGGGAGCATAGCGACAGACGAATGTGCACGTAGAGCGGCTTACCCGTAGCACGGACGTGTGCATGCGTGCAGAGTGTGTTCCTGTACCTACTACAGCAAGAGCGCAGAACGAATGTAAGGTAGGCAGGTAGAACACACACAGTGGCCGATGGGTATCGCCAGTGCGGTTTCAAAAAAGAACACTCCGCCGCTGAGAACGCGCGGCGACGACGGCTAACAGCGCAGCTGAAAAAATACTCGCCGAATACTATCGATTAAATCGGGTATGTCTGATACTTCGTATCGACGAAGACCGATTGTTTGCAAGTCGAGTCGCATGGCTCCTTCTCACGGTGACACGCGACGTTCCTCCCAATCGTGTCGGCCGCTATTTTCGTGTCGGGCTCGGGCTGGGCATTTGCGGAATTGAAAGGATTGAAGAGAGACGGAGGGTGAATCCACACTGCTAGGTACTAACCAATAATAGACGTTTCAGCAGCAACAGGGTGTTTTTTTTTGTTTTACGCAGTGGAAAATTTGTAATAATTTTTTGACCGCGTTACCAATCCAGCGAAATTTTAAACGTTCATGGCAAACACCTGGCGACACGTTGTCACGACACGCGACACGGGGCTAATAAACTCAAAGTAGCCTTAGGAGGGTGTATGGTTATAAAGGGGGGGGGCTAATTATGAGGTGGGGGTTATTACAGGGTTTAAGGTATGTACATGTAGTTGAAGCTAGCGCGATCGCGCTGCCGCTGCGCGGCTCGCCCGAGTGCGTACGTACGTACGTGCGTGCGTGCGTGCGTGCGTGCGTGCGTGCGTGCGTGCGTGCGTGCACGTGCTTGCCCGCGTGCTCAGAGTCTCAATGGACTGCATTTTCCAAAATTGCATATGGTGTAGTGGGTGTTGAAGTGGATCACGACCACCAACTGTGCGTTAGTGCGTCTGGGAACAACAGTGCGTAGCACAACCCTGTTTAAAATGGCGATCATAAGGTGGTGTAGCATTCTGCAAGGCAACAACAGTGCATTTTGCAATGCAACAAAGGAGACAATAACGAGCCATCGTATCATTGAAGCTTGTGCGGCGACCGATTCCAAACAAATCGGCACTGCTGAAGAGATCCAGGGTCGCAAACCGCGCCGAATCGCTCCATCGATTGTTCAGCATGTCGGGGCGAATCAAAATTGCATAAATTGGTCACATAAAATGAACGAGCACACTAGAAAATCAACATTGAAAATTGCGTTTTCAGTTCAAATTGCGAAAATACTCAAACTTTTGTTTATTTGGCTGCATCTGCCCTCGAAATTTTTGACAAACTTGTGTCAGTATATGGTCATATAAAGCGGTTTAACATATGTAGAAACTGGAAGGGATATTTATGTTGTGGGGGTACAAATGCCGATTTTTAAAAACTTGGGCACCTCGCTTGCGGTGGATTTTGCCCTCTAGCAAAATCCTGGGAGCTCAGAGAAGGGCAGCGGTTGGAACCCTCACCTACCCAACGGTATGCCCCCCTATAGGGTGGCTGCATCGAGTGGGAAGTGGTACCCGAAAATGTGCGACCCTACGCAGAACCACATTTTTCTACTCTTGACTCGCTTTAAATCGCTTCTGAAGACGCTGGATAAGGTCATGAAGGGCCCCTGCAGGAAGGCCTTGACCTTCAGGAACGCCAACCTCAAGCAGTACAGGGCCCGCTGCGGTGGTCGGCCGAAGATGACGCAATGAAAGCGCATGCGGCGACCCGACCAGTTAATGAGATCAGATATAGGGAAGGATGTGGTGGCGGAGGGCAGCTTGTACACAGTTGTGGGAAGTACACAGTTGACGCTTGACAAAGAAGTGGTACACACGCAATCACAAAACTCTCAAATCGAAACCCGCAGCATTGCGCTTTCAACTTGGTTACACGGGCCTCGTCGATGGCAGAGAGGGATGGCGAGTTCCATAGAGAATGGACGGTCCGTGCGCTTCGGCTGAGAGACCCAACAAATGGAGCGTATAGTCATACTTTCGTACTTCTTCAGTTTCCTTTAGGTCGTGACGTACATGTACCTTCGTCAGATTGTGTCATTGTCAGATTCGTAGCTTCGTTCTTTATGCAGTTTGCAATGGTAAAGTTAATCTCCAAGGGAAGGCGGTGGGTGTTCACCCCCCAATTAAGTAGTACAATAAGTTGCGGTAAGTTGCCATACAACGATCCTGAGTTGACGCAATACGCTGAAGTTTTACTTGAAAATGTGCCAGTTGTAGGTGCAAATACCAGTTTTGGACAAGCCTGCAATTATATTACGCCCTCCCCTTCGCAGGTTGATCCCCAACAGTAGTTACACACGTTCAGTGTACATAACTGTAACTGTAACCAAAATTATTCAAAACTGGTCTCTCTCTCTCTCTCTCTCTCTCTCTCTCTCTCTCTCTCTCTCTCTCTCTCTCTCTCTCTCTCTCTCTCTCTCTCTCTCTCTCTCTCTCTGTCTCTCTCTCTCTCTCTCTCTCTCTCTCTCTCTCTCTCTCTCTCTCTCTCTCTCTCTCTCTCTCTCTCTCTCTCTCTCTCTCTCTCCTCCCCCCCCCCCCCCCCCCAACGTTTCGCTCTGGACCGTGGCTGGAGAGAGACCGAACCAAAGTGGCCCCCATTACCCACCCCACCCTATCGCCCCAGGCGTGGCTGATATGGGACACTTGGTTAGATCCAGCGCTAGGCTTGGCTCTCGTCATATGCCGTAAATCCTCCAATACAACCCCCCTCCAATAGTGCCCCGGGTACGGCAAGGTTGAAATAATAGGGCCCCCCTCCAATAGTGCCCCCGGGGGTAAGGATTATGTTGCGCCATGTGTCTTTTATGGGCAAAAATATAGTGGTAGGTACATTTATATCGCGTATACACACTACTACTAACCAAATAATAGTACGTTTCAGCAACTATACGGTAAATCAACCACTAAATGTGGCAAAAGTAATCAAAATCACCGAAAAATGAAACTAGCATTACCATTCAAAATTTTTAGGTTGAAATAATAGAAGCCCCCCTCCGATAGTGCCCCCGGGTAAGGAGAGGTTGAAAAAATAGTGCCCCGGGGGCACTATTGGAGGATTTACGGTACCCTAGGTGGTAGAGATGCATACGGTCAACGGTCCAGTTACGCTAATCCAATACTCAATACTAATTCAAGAGGACACATTTGTGCGAGTGTTGTTGGCTTTGCAATGCAACACTCCCTGCTGCAGCCCTACTCGGCTGTCGTCAGCTCGCATGTTCAATCTATGTGCATTTCACCTTAGAAATCTCTTACGCCAGTCTTGCGAATGTTGGATGGTGGACTCACGCTATTGCTGCGTGATTTGTGGATTGGTCGACCCGAACAGGATTTGCAACCTGCAAACCCATTAATAGTCTTATATTATCCTCGATTCGATGGATTGGTTCCATCAAGAATCGAACCCAGAACCATGCGCGCAAGAGGCCGATTCCATAACACTAGCTAGGCCATACGCCGCCCTCGGAACGAGCCAATCAAGCGGATCGATATTCGACAGAAGAAGCTACGTATTGTACAGCAAGCAAGCAGGCCTCATGCTATCCCCTACTCGCTGGCTGGCTCCATGCGTGCTCAATGCATGGCTGTACATCGCACACTCAGTTTGTCGGCGTGAAACATCGAACGCATCCGCCAACCTTTAGGTGTATTCTAAAATAGACGGGCAATTTTTCAGCTGTGCTGTCAGCGGCGGAGCATGTGTTCTCAGTGTCTCAGTATCTCAGTTATTTTTGAAACCAAACTGGCCAACCGATCATTGTGTGTTTTACCTACATTTGTTCTGCGCTCTTCTTGCTGTGGTAGGAACACATTGTACACATGCACATGTCTGCGCTATGGGTAAGCGACCTAATGTCTCGTCACTCTATGCTCCCAATGGATAATTGTATCTCCAAATTGCAGAGTTTGCTTTGTATGGGTCTTCTGGTGGAAGTCTGTCATGGTGGGCGGCGTACGATCACTCTGGTTACGAGATGCGTCACGAACGCAAAGAACGCTTCGCCCAAGGTCTTTCAAGATCTAAACAATTTGTGGAATGAACTGAAGAAGGGCCGTGGATTTAAGGTGACGAAATGTGTTACTTTGAATGCGTCACGCACGACGTAAACACGACACGAATGTGTGAATGTGATGAATCTGGAGCCAGACGAATGCAGCCGAGGTTTTCAAAGGTGAATTGCGAAAATAAGTGATAGAAAATTTGATTGGCCATTCGAATAAAGAATCAAACAAAAGTTCTGGCTTTCGCCGTGAAATTTTATGTCTAATGACCTTTTTGCGTCTAAGACAGCCAAATCCGAATTGTTGCCCGCTCAAATTAGTAAATGTTATCATTCAAACTATTTCGGTGCGCTCCCATTCCAGGATCCCTGCGGCAGACATTCCCGCGGGTCTGACGCCTACATGGCTTGCGTCACCAACCTTCTGGCGGTCGATGCAAAGCAAATCGCTCTCGGCAGATTCGGCCAGGCGGGCCACCTACTGACGCGCTTCAACACCATCCTGTCGACGCTGCAGACTGTCATGACCGGTTCCTGCAAGAAGGTCCTGACCTTCAAGAACGACGACCCAAACCAGTACTCAAGGGGCCTCCTTGGCGGCGGACCCAAGATGACCCAGTGACCCCATGTGACTGACCAGTTCTGGCAAAGGAAGGAGAGGAGGACTAATGAGTTGCCTGTGTGAGAGAACTATTGCCTTTTTTCAAACGATGCCAACATTGGAGGAGGGCCAAACGCGAATATCACAACGGCGTTCTTCAAAGGTGGACGGCTCACCTAACACGGATTCCCTGGAGCCGCCTAACACGCCTAACTCCGAAAGTATTCTAAGAGAAGCCGTTCAAAGAACACTATGTAGGCTGGTTGCTTCTGAAGAGCCCCGCCAGTCTGAGCGTTAAGCATAGGGGCGAAACGCTCAATTACTGCACTAAAATAAATCAAATAAAAAACGCTAATGTTAGGTAAGTACACATATTTGTCCATTAAATTTCTACCGTATGCGCTTCAAATGCATGCTTTCAAGGCGGAGGATGCACGGTTCGTACGCTCAGACTGGAACAACAAATTCAACGGGGAAATGCAATCCTTTCGTTCTGAATTTTCTTCTGTTCGTGAGGTGCATTGCGTACTCTTCTTTCTTGTCGTGCGATCCACATTTGTGTCTACGCCTTATTCAATCTTGCACTGTTCATGTGCGAGCCTGTGAACAAAGTGGCAATTCTTTCCTCGTCACACCACGCTGGCCGTGACGGTGCGACGCACCAAAATAACATTCTCGACCTGTGACCAAGTCAGTGTCTATGGAATCGATGGTGTTTTTCTCTTGCAGCAGTACAGTTGCACGTGCTCAAAGGTGCAGGATTTGTAGCAGCATTCTTCGACGATGCTGCGACGCCGACGTCGCAACAGCGTCTCTGAAGAACGCGCTCAGTCTACACACGCTCGCACGCACACACGCACGCACGCACGCACGCACGCACGCACGCGCACACGCGCACACGCACGCTCGCTCGCTCGCTCGCTCGCAGGCACGCTCGCACGCACGCACGCGCGCCCGCCTGCCTATGGCTTTCTCCATTCACGCACTGTCTGAGGCAACGAGAATCGCTTGGCGAGCATCTTTAGGTGGACAGCGATTGGCGACTCCGCAAACGATCTCTTGCACCTTGAGCAGCCGCTGACCGCACGCCCTGATCCGGAAGTCGACCGCTGCCTCTCCAGCAAGACAGCGATTGGCCGCGACAGCCAGCAGCAACGCGACAACCACCAACAAGGTGGCGTCGACTGATTTGAGAGACCTAGAAGTGTGAAGCTTGGGAAAATTATATCGAATATTATATAGAGCTATAGCTGTGCGGGTGTCATTGTTGTGTACAAGACAGCTGAGGAATGTACATGTACATACATGCCGAAAGACCTATATTCAGCAACCCTTATTTAGCTCCCCCCCTCCCCTATAATTACACTCCCACCTTCGCCCCCCCCCCACCCCAGGTGTCTAATTATAAGGTTTACGGTTGTTTCATTGCTATAGATTAATGCGCAGTAGGTAGGTACTAGGGATGAGCATGGGCTGGGCCGGCCCGGCCCGGCCCAGCCCGGCCCATGGGCCGGGCTGGGCCGGAATCCCAGGCCCATCCTGTGGGCCGGGCCGGGCCGGGCCTGCGTGTTGGGGGTGTGGGCCGGGCCGGGCCGGGCCGGACGTTCCTGGCTGAAACATAGGAATCTACATTGTATGTTATGCATATTGTAAGTAACGGCGACTATTCAGCAGAAAGGAGGCATTAAGGACGCGAGTGCGCCTAAAAGTTCGTCGTGACGGCGTCGTCTCACTGTTAATCTAGCGCGTTGGTCGCGACGTTGCCGTCGTCGTCGCCGTTGCCGTTTTCGTTGTCGTCACGGCCCTCGCGAGCAAGGCGCTCGTGACGACTGCCAGCTCGGCGCCCTCCAGGCGCCGCCTCTACATCACTGGCTTGGCGACGATAGATAATACATCAGACATGGGCAGCGCCTTTTTTTTCTCAACAAACCCTTTGTGAGCGGCCAACTTCAATTGACAAACACGGTCAATCTTGAGGCCAAAAAATGGTTGGAAGCTGTAAAGCCAGAAGCGCCATTCTCTGTGTATGTGTAGTGAAAAAACGCGAACTGGCGTACGTACATGTACAACTTATTTTAGTGCACCACTGTACTTATTTCTTGGGATGGGCCGGGCCGGGCCTGGGCCTGGTTTTTGACGCGTGGGCTGGGCCGGGATGGGCCGGACTATCTGGTGGGCCGGGCTGGGCCGAGATCTTCAGGCCCATGCTCATCCCTAGTAGGTACGCAGAACCTTTGCGAACACTGCGTTGACGCACTACCGCAACGTATGCAAATGTCATTGACTCCGTACAGCTGGAAGACATGTGTTCTTCCGCTACAATTGTCACCCTATACCTGCGGCCACGCGGCTGCATTTCGGTGATCGATTTTCCAAGGCACGCTGTATGTATTGATCTACAACAGTGACTTCTGCGGTCAAAAAAGCTGTAGCTTCAATCTAGTAGCAGCGGCCTCAGACAGATTGGGTGCGTGTGCCTGGCAGAACATGAAGCGTCGCCTATAAAGCGCTGCTTGCGAGCAAGGAGTGGCTAAAACACAATCACGTTACCAACGAATTATGCCAAGCACATTCTCGCTTCACACCCATCAAAAAGACGTCAACGCGTAAAGCGTAAGACGCAGTGTCGTGACGCTGGGTTCAACGCCGCCTACCTACGTGGTAATGTGTATCGTAAGGGTTTGAGTGCTCCCTCCTCATTAATTCGGTTTTTAAGGGCACCACAAAAAACGTGTTCGTACGCGTCAGCGCTCAGTACACACTCAAAATAGAAAGAGCGGCAGAGTGGGCGAGCCTGTTGAGAACGCCGTTTTTTGTTTTTTTTTTGAGGTTTGAGACCGAAGTCTCAGGCGAGAGGGGGACCCATAGTTCCTTGGTTACCTCTGCCTACAAGACCGATGTCTCAATGAGAACAGCGATCAGGGGGCACAGTTTTTGGCGTGAGCCCCTTGCCCAAGGGGGTTACTGTTATTGGCAGTCTTGCCACGCTGAGGATTGAACCCCGCACCTTGCGGTTTGGAGCCAACGCCTTAGCCCAACTGCGCAAACAGCCGTTGTGGGTGAATAAAAGCAAACGAGTCTAAATGTCACTCGCTTTTCTAGTGTCGGTGTCGGAGGGTCGGAGGTAGCTACTGGGTTCATTAAAAATTTACCAAGCAAACACGGTCGCAACAAGTGACGAGAAGTGCTGACTATTGTAATTTTTTGAATTTTAACATGTGGTTTTAAAAAAAAACGTTACCTGCAGGCTGAGGTGTCCTGCAGAGGTACAGTAGAGGGCCAGTACTACGGTAACAGCTGCTCACCTTTTGCGTGTCATGCCTCTGTCGTTTAGGCTGCTGCAGCTTTAAGCAATTCTTTTTCACCCAACGACTGTGGGTAGATCTTCCTCTGTAAGAGGTTGAAATCGATGGGTGCGAACGGGGGCGTTGGGAGAACGCCGCGACCGCCATCAATGGAAATTCGAGATGTCAGCGCCTTCAAAACAGTCCGATGAGCCCTCTCCATTAGAAGGGGCGTTGGAAAAACGGCGTATTGCTCATAGGTAGCGATGTCACCAAAAATAAAAATTTAATTAATTAAATAATTCAAAATAATATTTTAAGTACATTAAAAAACAAAAATTGTTAAAAAAATAATTCTGTCATGCAGAATTTTTTATTAAAAATTAAATAAATAATTATTCGGAATTTTTTAAAAGTTAAAAATTAAATAAATAATTCTCTGCAATATTTTTTTAACAATTTTTTAATTACACGCTTAAAAAATTGATTTTTTAACAGACTCTTCAAGTAGTTCATGGCAAGTTTGTCTTTTCCCATTTATTATTGGTGTTAATTTTGTCTACCTCTACAACCATGTCATCATTGGCATTTTGTTGCCATCAAATTTATTGTCTTTCCTTTTAGTCCTGTCACACTCAGTGAAGGGTGTGTTTATTTGTAATCATTTCAGTAGGTTTTTGAATGGACTCATCCATTGCAAACATTGGAATGGAAGGAAGTGGTGTATTTAGTACATGACATATGGCGCTGTACATTGAAATTAATCGGGTATAATGAAGTAATCTGTTTGCTGGACAGTAAGTGTGAGTGAGTGTGTGAGTGTGCGCAACATTGTGCACATAAGTAGCCACAAAAACTCTCTATCACAAATCTTAAGTTCCCCATCTCACACTCAGCCTCGTCTTACAGCTCAATTGACACATTGGTAAACTCAAAGTTTGCTTGGTAGTTTAATTCAAGGGTCTATTTTATTGAGACGTGGCATGCACAGTGCATTGCCATGCGCTCACCACATCAGATACTTCTGTTCTCTTCAATGTGTAGGAGTCCACTTCATATGCAGATTTGCTTGCGCTTGAAGAAGGTGTACTGGGGTCATCCACCTTACAGTAGATGACCTCACAGGAGCCCCAAGGTGATGGGCATGGATTTGTTGCACTCTTGCATGCATGCATGCTACCACAGAAGTATGTACATGCATCCCAAATGCACACTTTAAAAATACCCAGTTAAAAAATTAGTTAATTAAATAATTTAAATAATTCTTGAGAATTCTTTAACTTTTAAAAATTAAGTAAATAATTATTTCGAATATTTTAATAATTAAAAATTAAATAAAAAATTATTTGGAATTTTTTAACAGTTAAAAATTAAAAAAATAATTCATCAGCAATTTTTGGTGACATCGCTACTCATAGGTACCTACATCCGTGTGCGCATCGTAGTGCAAAACAAGCGTATCGGTCATTGACGTACGACATCCACTGCCTACGCGCACGACAACGAAACTACTGTACCTAGTGGAACGTCAGCAGTTGTTTATTGTTGTGTTTTTTGCGAACGCGCCACCCGCATGCTCTGACGACACGAAAGGGATGGATTGATTACGCACTTTGCTTTGGCCGTCTGAGTGCTTTTGCAAGATCAGTAGCAGTATTTAGGTGTGACGAGAATTAATCTGGGCCGAAAACTTCTAGTGGACGATGTTGATGTTCTAGTGAACTTGTTGAGAGAAGCCGAGATCAACTGACTCTTAGGAACGTGTGTGCTTGCACTTGCAGAGAGTCGACAATAACCACCGTTACATCTCCAGACAAGTGCAAAGGCTGCAGGTATGCAAATTGTACCATACATTAATTACTGTAGGGCTTTTATAGAAGGAGCCTGTAACGGTAAGTTGCATCTGCATTGCGTTGTATTATGCTGCCACGAAACGTAGGCAACTAAAGTATACATGTAAGTGTATGTATCCATACGGTATGCACGAACACTTCTTATCCGATTCATGTATTCTCATTCAATTCTCACTTGACGCTCGATTTCGCAAGCTAATTTCTTGAAACGGGTAAACACCTTCCACGTACGGGACCGTCGCGGTACATGCGCCTTCTTCAGCTAAGTATATGCACCACAGTTAGCGATGTCACCAAAAATTGCTGATGAATTATTTTTTTAATTTTTAACTATTAAAAAATTCCAAATAATTTTTTATTTAATTTTTAATTATTAAAATATTCGAAATAATTTTTTATTTAATTTTTAAAAGTTAAAGAATTTTCAAGAATTATTTTAATTATTTAATTAACTAATTTTTTAACTGGGTATTTTAAAAGTGTGCATTTGGAATGCATGTACATACTTCTGTGGTAACATGCATGCATGCAAGACTGCAACAAATCCATGCCCATCACCTTGGGGCTCTTGTGAGGTCATCCACTGTAAGGTGAAGGCCCCCAGCACATCTTCTTCAAGTGCAAGCAAGTCTTCATATGAAGTGGACTCCTACACATTGAAGAGAAGAGAAGTATCTGATGTGGTACGCGCATGGCAATGCACTGTGCATGTCACGCCTCAATGAAGTAGACCCTTGAATAAAACTACCGAGTGAACTTTGAATTTACCAATGTGTCAATTGGGCTGTAAGACGGGGCTGAGTGTGGGGTAGGGGACTTCAGATTTGTGATGGAGGTTTTTTGTGGCTACTTACGCGCACAATGTTGCGCACACTCTCACACACTCACTCACACTTACCGTCCAGCACACAGATTACTTCACTATACTCGATTAAAATTTCAATGTACAGCATCATATGTCATGTGCTGAAAACACCACTTCCCTCCATTCCAATGTTTGCAATGGATGAGTCCATTCAAAAACCTACTGAAATGATTACAAATGAACACACCCTCCACTGAGTGTGACAGGACTGAAAGGAAAGACAATAAATTTGATGGCAACAAAATGCCAATGATGATATGGTGGTAGAGGTAGACAAAATGAACACCAATAATCAATTGGAAAAGACAAATTTGCCATGAACTACTTCAAAAGTCTATTAAAAAATCAATTTTTTAAGCGTGTGATTAAAAAATTGTTAAAAAATATTGCAGAGAATTATTTATTTAATTTTTAACTTTTAAAAAATTCCAAATAATTATTTATTTAATTTTTAATTAAAAAATTTGCATGACAGAATTATTTTTTTAACAATTTTTGTTTTTTAATGTACATAAAATATTATTTTGGATTATTTAATTAATTAAAGTTTTATTTTTGGTGACATCGCTAACCACAGTTCAAACTCGTCGCTACTGTCTAGGCTCCGCTTGTACTGTGCGCTGTATAGACTCCGCGTCGCTTCTGCCATGTTGTTTCTGCTGCTGCTACTGCTTTCGTCCACAGCTCTTCTGCAGGCGTCGGCGGAGGAGCGCCGCTGGCGCCTGTGCGGCTCCAGAGGCCTTCTACAAGTGCAAGAGTCCATCTGCAACGGCCGGCTCTGTCCCAGGCCCGACTATGCGAGAGGGATGCTCGTCGCTTCCAACAACAGCCGACTCGTCAACGCAACGCAAACAGCCGTACTGCCGGTACAGCAGCGACAGAGTAAGCTGCACGCCCGTAAAGTTACAATTGCACCTACAGTATACAAATGGATCCTCCAATAAAGCTCCCCCCCGGTATAGCGCGATAGAAAGCATAGTGCCCCCTCCACTTTCTACTTACAACACTACTATACTAACTAATAACAGACGCTTCGACAACTATCAACGAAAAATCAAATAAATTAAATAAATAAATTAAACTAAACACATTAAACGAAAAAAAGTGACCAAATCGGCCAAAAATCGGCAATTTTGGCAGCAAAATTAGCATTTCCATTTGAAATTTTTAAGTTGAAAGCATAGAGCCCCCCCCCCAATAGTGCCTGTCCAATCGAGTCTAGGCCACTATTGCACTTACCTATTGTAGGTACAATAGAACGCATTGTACATACATGTGTACTGTACTGTATGTCTCTGTCCTTGGCAGCGCTACTTCCTCCGCGTCGGGCCAGCCGGTCGATCGGCGGGTTGGGCCAAAGCGAGAGTTTCACCGAAGTGTGTTGCAGGCGCACCTGCACCATCAAGGACATGAAGCGCTTCTGCTGTTGAAGAACCTGAACCAGCCGACTAGGGTGATTTTCTGATCGAGCCGTTCTAACAAGTTGAATCGTGGGTGCTGAGTGCAGTGCGTAGCGCGTCCTTGACGCGTCTGACGCACGCGCATTGAAATAGATGTTGACAGTTGACAGTTGACCAATAGCAACTCGGGGTCTCCACGTTATTCCAATTGAAGCGTAGCACGCAGTTTCGCTAGCCTGTTGTCTTGTTGGCGCACAGGCTTGGTACACGTACACATACAATATCACGTGTTGCAACTGTGGTCGGGGCTTCGTACCAATTGCGTCATTCGATCCGGTGTGGACGGTGACCACGCGATCACTGTTTGCCCACCAATCGCTCGCGTTGAACTGCACGTGTCCACGTGATTAACCCTGCGCGAATCGCCGATATACACCTGCACGTACACATAGCTGTGCGGGTGCGAATGCGCACAAACAACCCCGAAAAAACAAGCGTCATCGTGTCGGAGAGCTGAAGAAAACTGAGAGATCCGTGCTGGTGGGTGGCAGCTGGTAGAAACCGAAGCGGAAAGGAAGTAACTAATTGGTTACTTGACGCCTTGGCGTTTGGTTCGCGAGAAAAGCGGAAACGGAAAAAGCTATGGGCTCACAGACACCCAGGCCAGTCGAGGCAGCAGCCAATCAAATTCCGGCGCCAGAGAGGGTTCTTAAGAACGCCTACGAATATCTACGTTCAATTACAGTCGGCGCCGCCATTTCAGTCGACTAGTCGAGCGAGAGCACAATGGCAGCCGCACTGCGAGCGTGAGTCATCTCGTGCACACTAACCTACACCTGTCTAACAATTGTTCGTACGTATGTGGCTCATTACCGTATATGGAGACAAGCTATCAGAATTCATTTCTATAAATATACTGGAGACCCCCAAGCCAAGTATATGGGTATGTACCCCGAAAATGCGTACTGACCAATGTTGTGCAAAACTGTAACTGCAGAGTTCTTCTCTGCAGCAGCCAGCACAATATATCCTCTTCACGCCCACGTATGAGATTCGTACCCGTTGTTTCTCAGATCCAATTCGCTCCCTTTTACAGCCTTCCCGTGTTCCTGGCGCTGGTAGCAGCCAGCCTTCTGGCAGCCGATGGCGGCCAGCCCTTTCGGATGCGACTTTGCGGCACCAGGGGCATTCTTGCTTTGCAGACCGCCTGCGGCGGGACGCTATGTCCAGATCGGGCGACACACACCACTGGGATCCTTATCGGCAAGCGCGCCGTCACCATTACAAACGACCGGACTGGACCGAGCGGTAGGGCAGCCACAGATGTAATAGTTGGACAAAGAGTGTGGTTTCGTTCTTCTACTTTGTTTTGAATTTTGAATAACCCAGGGGGCAACTGCTTTTGCATTTTGTGGAGTCAAACACAAAAATTGAAAAGGTGATTTTGTTTTACGTTTAAGATTTAGATTTAGTTTTGTAGAAATACGGTCCAGAATGGCAGTGAAATTCAGATGTGATTTGGGCGAGAGGCGGCCGTCGGCGCTCAGTGCGAAAACGTGCACCGGAAACCTTCCATAGGGTCTGCTGCCTGCAGTCTTGCACCTATGGCGACGTGATGAGCTTCTGCTGCCCACAAATAGGGAACTCTGCTGAGCAGCTTTAGAGAGAGCGACTTCACACGATAGAAACGTCCAACACACAGCACTGCTATAATCGATCTGACAACACCTGTGGTTGGGAATGCGATATGACAGGGTACTTGTATCCGATGTCAAAAATTCCTTTTGGTTGACAGACAGGCCTGGGAGAAGAGAGCGGAGGATATCATGCAGGCAAAACGCGCAAATACCAATTCCGTAAACCCTATAATTACCCACCGAGGGATAATTGTCTCATTCGAGCTTTAGGAGGGTGCATATTTAAGGGGTTAGGGCTAAATTATGAGGGGGCTTATAAACTGGAAGTGCCGATGTGTGGGGAACTTTGTCGGCGCAAAGCGCGTGGAGGCGGCTAATAAGGTCAATGTGGTCTTGGGAGGGTGCATAATTTTAGAGAAGGGGGGCTAGTTTATAGGGTTTACGGTATGTACAGTTACATAGACGCATTTTCTTTGTTGTCATGCGCAGTAGTCATTGACGTACTGTACGTATGGCCTAGACTGTTTGCGCACGACAGCCAACGTTGTGAGCACGTCAGCGACGACAATTTGTTTATTAGGCGGCGCCCAAGTGCACCACTCGCACGCTGTGACGACACGACGCGCATGGATTGATTACGCACTTTGCCACCGCCAGCCAGCATATAAAGTGCTGCACTTTTGCCGTCTGAGTGTCTAGTAGCGATTGCAAGGGACATTCTGTAAACAGTGAAGAGAGCGATTTGTTGGACCGTTCAGAATGCAGCGGCTTTTGGGAAGAATCGCTGTTCTTGTGACCCTCTGCTCTATTGGTACAATGAATGGATTCTTCTGACGTACATTTCATTCGACTGTACACTGTGGGCCAAAAAAAGTGATAGACGCAGCTTTGCCAGTCTCGTTCTCGTGACCAGAGGGTCCGATTGAGCTCAAACTTAACCGTGACATACCGCGACATGTTCTTCTCCTACACGCCAAATTTCATTAAATTTCGTTAAGCGCCGCTCAAACGGCAGCATTTCTACGAAAGCCACGTCAATAATCGAGTGTTTCTCATGACTAGCACGTCCGATAGGGCTCAAATTCTGTCGCAACACATGCCAACTTGCTCTGGTAGACGTGCCGGTCAGGCCGAGTGTTAAGAGGGGGTAAATGTTTACCAGAGCAAGTTGGCGTGTGTTGCGACAGAATTTGAGCCCTATCGGACGTGCTAGTCCCGAGAAACACTTGATTATTGACGTGGCTTTCATAGAAATGCAGCCATTTGAGGGGCGCGTAACGAAATCTGCTGAAATTTGGCGTGTAGGCGCAGAACATGTCAGGGTATGTCATGTTAAAATTTGAGCTCAATCGGACCCTGGTCACGAGAACGAGACTGGCAAAGTTGCGTCTATCACTTTTTTTGCCCCACAGTGTATGTACGAACAGCTGCAGCTGCAATTCAATGCCAACAGTCCACTCCTGTAGGGTTATCGCACATAGTACACTTCATGTACCGTAAACCCTCCAATTGAGCCCCCACCCCTCCAAATAGTGCCCCCCCCCCTCTCCAACAGTGCCCCTTGGTAAAGAAAGGTTAAAAGAATAGTGCCCTGGGGCACTTTTGGACGATTTACGGTACATGTTCAGATACAGTCTATGAACGAGAATACGGTATCCGTGTTATGTACATGTACATCCTTGTATGTACCGTAAACCCTATAAGTAGCCCCCCCCCGGGGTCTAATTATAGGGCTTGCGGTATTTTGTTCAGTAGAAATCCGTTGCATTTTGTGTAATTAAAAAGTTATATGAGCTCCCATCTAAAGTGTACATTCTCTGTTGCAGCTCCGACAGTTGTCTGCAACCTGTGCTACGACAACATTTTGGGTCCGTCTGGCGTCTTGCTGTGCCACATGCACGACCAATTCCCGTGCTTCAACATCACCTGCGGCGGCTCTCGGGGCAACAGCGAGTCGGCGATCTATGGATGCCTCTATGACGACGGCATATGCGACGCCTTGCGCTTGCGCTGCGCAAACGCAGAGGAGAGCGTGTGTCGGACGTGCACTGGAGAACTCTGCAATGGGCCAGGCGAGAGCGTTGTGATATTTGTCGTTTGAATATCGATTTTTGCAGTCGACTGTAAAATTGCAGGTCCAAGAGAAGAGCGGGTGATTGGCCATCGCCAAAGACGCGCCGAGTGATTCCACGGCAATGACATAGTCCACTGGTTCTAGAGACTAGCGAGCAGTTTGGTCTAGTGGCTACGCGAAAGACTAGATCTAGACTGTCTGTTTGTCATCCGCTCAACGGACGAAGCTTCATCGCATAACATAGAAAAACTGCGGTTGTGGCCTAAACTCGTGAATTGTCTTCTTGCAAACGAAGTGAGTGCGGATAGCTTTAGTTCCTTTCAGCTTTGGTTGTCGAGCAGACCTGTGCGCAGACCTGCAGATGGCTGCAGTAGTGACCTATGTACTATAAATACTACAGTCTTCAAGCGTAGTGACCGAAACTTCCGGTCCATCGCGTCCAAATTTCCGTTCAAATTCTCCACATCCAATGCAACATCCGTGTGTTTGACACCACGTATCGGTTTGCAGGAATTCCTCACATTGTTTGAGTTCTCGGATTGGAAATCGGAACGCCGCTGGTTCGTGTCCGCCAATCTAGATGCATAATGTATGGTCTGGAGGCAGACAATGCTATGCAAATCCTCCCGCTACAGCTCCCGTGATGGCGCATCACGTGTTTCATCCGGGCCGCCGCGTTAGATTCTGTTTGTCCAAAACCCAATTTTCCGTGATTCTTAACCCTTTCGCGTCGCTTTTCTCCTTTGAAATGTCGTTGTAGCAAGTAACTTCCGCTTTCTGACCTTTGCGCAGCAACGCTGTCGGGCACCCGTGTGTCATCGGCAGCACGCCCCCGCCCAGTTGGGATCGCTTTTCAAGATTCAGAATGCACTAATTGGTTATCGGAGCGGACGAAAGGAGGCGAGAGCGAAGGCGTCGTGGCAATCCGACGCCCAGGCGGGGCGGAAGTGTAAATTTAAGGCCCAGATAAGGACGGTCGACACGCAGTCGCCTCTAATCCCAATCCCCCGATCCCTCCCTAGTACATCCGTGTTCTTACGTGAGCGGCAAAATGGCCGTCGTAAGATGGTGAGTCGGTACTGTATATGCAAATGGGTACAATGGGTACAGTAGTACGCGCGTGACTGCTGCCACGGCCCACGGTGCTTGTAAAACGAATTAAAGGTATCTGTACTGTACAGTGTGTATACATAAATACTGACATAAATACCGACAACACCACCAGTACAGAGACACTATGTTAGTCGTCTCTTCGTAGAGGAACTTATTTTTCACTACAGTACAGTACAGTACAGACACAGTACAATACTACAGATACACTACAGTAATACCATAGATCGAACATGTCACGTACACATCAAACGCTTGCTTGAATTCTGAGCATTCTTTGTGATGTGGCAGGATGGGTCTGATGCTGGTCGTGACGGCGACAGCGTTGCTGCTCCCAGGAGGCGCCTCCGGCCAGCAGAGGGTCAGAATGTGCGGCGAAACGGCGATTGAGGTTCTCAAGTTGCTCTGCAAAGGTCACATCTGTCCCCCGCTCCACTACAGACGCGGCACGCTATACGGAAAGAGGGGTGCGTGCGTGAGTGCGTGCGTGCGTGCATGCGTGCGTGCATACGTGCGTGCGTGCGTGCGTGCGTGCGTGCGCGCGCGCGTTCGTGCGTACCGCGTGCGTGCGTGCGGTGCGTGCGAGCGTGCGTGCGTGCGTGCGTGCGAGCGCGCGTGCGTGCGTGCGTGCGTGCGTGCGTGCGTGCGTGCGTGCGTGCGTGCGTGCGTGCGTGCGTGCGTGCGTGCGTGCGTGCGTGCGTGCGTGCGTGCGTGCGTGCGTGCGTGCGTGCGTGCGTGCGTGCGTGCGTGCGTGCGTGCGTGCGTGCGTGCGTGCGTGCGTGCGTGCGTGCGTGCGTGCGCGCGTCCCACTTAAAGGTAAGCCGAATTCAGCGATGTACCTGCCGACGAGCGATCGATTCCCGCTCGTCAGGAAGCGATCCTTTGGGGAGTTTTGCTGCGAGAAGACGTGCACGATCGAGGAAGTGCACTCCACGTTTTGCTGCTAGGATGGATGATATGACTGACGAATCGAACAACAGATAAGGTTCGGCGTGTAGCGATTGTGATCCAAAAATGCCCAGGGGAGACAGACGAGTCGAGATCAGTGTGCGCGAAGCCGCTCTCGCTTACTTGAAGAACAAAGTGATCGGTGTTGAACGCAAAGCGAATCGGCATTCTATCCACCTTTAGTCATCGAATCGTGCCTGTTTTATTCTCAGAATTTCTGGAGAATTAGCATTTTTTGTCGCTAATTTGACCCCTTGTTTGTGGCCCATACAGTACACATACATGTAAGCTTTGTCCCATTCAACGTCGATTCCCCATCCTAATGAGGTGGGTGAACCTAACAGCGTAAACTACAGAGCGCGCCCCTATGGCGTCAGTTAAAAAAGACGCAAGTTAAAAAAGACGCATGTTAAAAAAGACGCATGTTAAAAAAGACGCGCGTTAAAAAAGACGCGCGTTAAAAAAGACGCAAGCCACAAAACGACGGAGGTTAAAAAAGACGCAGCAGTTCTCCAGGCGGCCGCTAAGTGGAATAGGAAGTGGAACGGGAACGGCGCGTGCGTGCAGATGTTTGTCGCTTTACCCTTTGAGAGTCGAGATACATGTATGTAGATCCCAGCACTCCAATCGCCTTTTTTCCACAATTGTATAATGTATGTATCTGCTGGACCAAGCGGCGGTCAATCTCAATTTCTCAGCCGATTTTAAACAACACTGCTTAGCAATCGGATGACATGGAAACCATCGTAAACCTACTGCACATTCGGAGGCCCACCTTTCCTGCCCCCAGCAATTCCTCCCTGTCAGGCCAATTTACTCCTGCAAAGAGTGCGCGGCAAAACTGGCAAACTAGATAACTGTGGTACGCATTATTCAATTTTTATATTGGCGCGTACAGCGAGCAAGCGTACAGCCAGGACGCTTCGTCGACTGTGAGGGCGCGGCAAATGTACAGGTACACACACAGTGACGTCCCCAGATGCTGCCAATTCAACGTCGTCTATGCAAAAAAACTGCAATGTCCATAAGTGACGTGAAGTCTGCAGTGGAGCAGAGCGTCGCTCTCGTCCGAAGCGAGCTGACGATCAGGCGCTGACGCTCGTGAACGCGCCAGCGTGCATGACCTACGGGCTACGGCTACCACGTACCGGCAAGAACCAACCGACCGTCCCAGTTACCTGACCAGTTTCAGGCGGAGCGTTCGAACAACGGCGGCGAGCGCTTCCCGCCCAACGCCTTCTGCTGCACCATCACGGAGTGCTGGAGTATTGTCGTCACTGGGTCAGCAACGTGGCACACAACTTCTGAACATAGAACATTGCTGCTGCCGCCGCCGTCTGCGTCTTTCTAAACGCGTCTTTTTTAACGCGATAATATCAGGCTGCGTCTTTTTTAACGCGTCTTTTTTAACATGCGTCTTTTTTAACAAGATTTTCCGCGTCTTTTTTAACGCGCGTCTTTTTTAAGCGTAACCCGCCCCTATAGCTCGCCCCCTTAACTACAGGTCCGGTCGTATGTGTAGCGTTCGCTTTCAAATCCGCTTTTCCCCTCGGCTGCCAGGCGTCGTGTTCGCTGCTCCGTTCGCTGATTGGTCCTAAAGGGACGCCGACACGCCCCCCTCGTCTGGCCATTGTCCGACAGGCGCTGGGGGGCGACGTACCTAATCCCCACTGTACGCGCCTCATACCAATTGCTCTGTCCTCACTCGCGCTCTCTATAGACGCCTGCAGTGGATTGACCCTGGTTTTCGGTGCCTTGCGCAGCGCGGCCCCAATCAGACTGCATACCCTCAAAGGATCCAATCCAGTCGGCCTCGTAGTATTCAGCGAAAAAAAACACCAGCGACACAGACAACCCCAATGTCCACCGAGAAAATGGAGCTCCAAGAACAGGTGCCGCTCAAGGCCGACACGGACAATGGCGAGGAGGTGGAGACCAAGACCGAAGGTGCGTGGAAATCGGCGACAGAATTCACAAAAATTAATTGATTAATTAGTCAAATATTTTATAGTGACGAAGACGGAGGACGGCAAGGAGGTCAAGACTACCACGACCACCCGGAGGACGTTCTTCAGCTGGCCCAAGAAGGAGAAGAAGCAGGCGCAGCTCGCCACCGGTGAGTGCACCTTCTCAAATTCTCACTACCAAAGTCGAACTACCGTATACAAACCATTCTTCTGTGCGTACAACCATGTGTACCGCGTTACAGTGCCGTATCGTTGCTGCTTTGCTGAAGTGCTCCGCAATTTCACTGACTGAGCCGCGTCACTCACTTAGTGGGAATTAACTTTTAAACTTCTCCCGGAATGCAGAGTACAGGTACAGTATAGGCAAAAGTCTTGTATTAGGGGGTGCACTTAGTGCGTTTCATGTGCACAGCTTGTCGCTCTTTCGTTCCGTCCCACTGTTGTTTCCCAAAGGTTCCTTTCCGATCGCTGTCCAATTTCCCTTGACCAACACGCGTCCTCCAACCAGTGGCGTAGCCAGGACTTGATTTCGGGGGGGGAAGTCCAATTTCGGCCAAATTCTCAATTTTGCAACAGGGGGGACCCTGTCGAATTTTTTGGACATTGTGCCATTTCGGCTGGGGAAGCTTTAGACACTCTCTCATCCAATCTGTTTACACGCTTTGCGCTCGTTTGTCTGACTACATTCACACCAAAACGTTAGCAATGTTGTCAAAACGGTCGAGTTCCGTGCTCAAAATAGCGCCGCAGGCAAATTTTTTAGAGTAGGGTAACGAACTTTCACGGTTTTTAATGCAAAACAATGCGCCGCAGGCGAAAATTTGGCTCCTTAGTGTCGTTTTCATCATTATTTGCATTGAAATTGAGAAAAGTGCCCAGATTGGCACTTCTGCAACAGAGGGTACCAAGTTAAAAAATTTTAGCTTCAGAGAATTTCGGGGGGGGGGCGCAAGCTTCCCCCCCTTCCCCCCCCCCCTTGGCTACGCCACTGCCTCCAACTTTGTCCTTGTACATGCTGTGTCCTGTAGAAAAATTCTTATGATTCGCCACTCGAATCTGTGCAGAGAACCCGGACGAGTCGACCAACGGAGGGGCCGGCGGCGAGTGCAAGAAGGGCAACAGTCTCAAGCGGTTCTTCAATCGACGCGAGGACGCCTGCACCGCCGTCGACGTCGACATGGTGGAGCGCGACGCGTCCAACATCAACGACCACGTCAAGGTGCGTCCCCGGGTTCGGCCACTCCAGCTTTGGAGCCCCGAAGCCAGCGCACTTGCTTCTGCTTCCCACGAACCCCCCCCCCCCCCTCCATCCTCTGCTCGGAGCGCCACCCTGTCTTTTGTGCGCGCGCGTTGCCTCTCTCTCACTCAATGGGGGCCAGGCAAGCTCAAAGTGCTCTCCTCTCCTGCCTGTCAATCTCTCGACATGCGAGCGCGCGCGCGCAAGGTCGGAGACAAGGGGCAGGCGGGACGGCGGAAAATTATATATGCCGCCGCTGGCGCGTTTACTGACTCACTCCCCTCCCTCTCTTTCAGCAGTTCAGTCTGGCAAGGGGGAGGGGGGATGGGGCGTCGATTTGATTGACGCGCGCGCGCACGCCAAGCCAAATCTGTTGCGCGTCTGGCGCCGGCCAGATTGACTTGTTTACGGCCAGCAGCTCGGATACCGATACCGGTCGCTTCTCTCTCTGCTCTGCTGACCTCCAGATAATGGACCGAGTAACAGCGAGAGAGGGAGAGAGAGGAGACTGTAGAGTATTTGCGCTGAGCGGGGGGACAGGCGTGCCCGCGGTCTGTTGACCGGACGAGTGCACAGCACGCGAGCCTTTGACGGTGGCCAGATTTGGGAAGTATGGTCCGCTCGGCAGCAAGGGGAGCGGGAGACTTACAGTATTTGTCCTGGCCGACGCGCACTCTCCTTGAAGTAGTGCCGCCGCCGCCGGGCGGCCGACCGAACAAATGGGCGATTTGTGACCGGGGCCAGTCAACCGCACGCGAACCTCAAAGGGAGAGAGCCGCGCACGCACGCACGCACGCACACACACAGGATGACTCATTCAGCTACCGTACGAGGAGATCTTTGCCGAGCCGGACACGGACCACTCGTGGGACTGCGTGTGGAAGGCCAACTACCGCGTCTTCACCTGTCTCCGCCTCTTCGTCTACCGACGTGAGTGCCGCAAAAACTGGCAGCACACAAGCAAGCAACCGTACAAGCATTTTGCGTGTTTTCCAGTGCTCGTCTGCATCTTCTTTCTACCACTCTCGATCGTCTGGGCGGTCGTGTACGGTGTCCTGGCGGCGCTCAACAACTTCGTCTGTGTGCCGGGAGGCCGAGCCATCAAAGTCCCTCTCACCTGGATAGCCAAGGTCTGTCACCCATGTACCATGTTTCGGTCGTCAACAGTGCCTTACAGTGGCATACCTTCATTCATACATACCTTCATAGAACAAGAGCTGTCTGTGGTTCTTCCCGTATGAATCTTGAAAAAGTGCAACAGCGTCAAGTTTGCGTCCTTCAGTGCTGGAACTTCGTGGTACGCTCGCTGCTCGACCCGATCTTCCGGTCGTGCGGCCTCTGCTGCGCGAGCATCACCATGCGTCGCTACGGCTTCCCCTTGGACGCGCACCACGACGCCCACGTCCACATCGCTTGAACGCGCAAAAGTCGTTGCGAAATTGCGCGGCGTCACGACGCTCTAACTAGTAAGATTTAAAAAAATCGATGTTTGCCTGTAACGAAGCCTTAGTGCGCGTTTCCACATCGCTTTGGGTTTCTCGCAGCTGCTTGACCAAAGATTCTGTCCAGCGCGGTCAGTCAGGGGTGCGTGGTGTCTCCTCTCACGCTCGTCGGTCATAATTTCCAGCGTCCATATCCAGCTGCTACACAATAATTAGTTGATTCGCGTCGTTTGCATGTTACGATCGTCACACACACTCAGTTGGCGCGTGCACCAAATTAACTCGTAACGGTCGCTTGCGTCTGTCGGTTTCCGCTCGCTTGTTCGCAGTAAAATGGCGGTGTGTGTGTGAAAAAACGTCACGCAGTGCAGTTACAGTACGCAACTGAATAGTCTGTTGATTCTGAACTAAGAATCTGTGTAGAACTGTATCAATTGTAAATGTAAATAACGCACAGCACAACTGGGTTTAGAGTTGCCTCGCATTTAAATAATGAGCAATGTTGACAGAACGTAGAACTCAAAGCGGAAGGAAGACAGTACAGTCACTTATTTGAAGGGCTTCCATTACCAAAACTACTGTGCCGCCTAATTCGATTATGGCGCCGCTTTTCACTCGCGTGCAATTGTCAAGACTCAGTGTAAAGTCGCGTTCAACTCACTGATAACCCATAAGACAGCATTCGGTTGTAGCAGCGCACTTTGTGAAAAAAAATGCAAGGTTTCACAACTGCTACCAGT
The DNA here is from genome assembly GCA_030248085.1 of Paralinhomoeus sp. GSCO2_6. Classification (NCBI taxonomy): domain Eukaryota; kingdom Metazoa; phylum Nematoda; class Chromadorea; order Monhysterida; family Linhomoeidae; genus Paralinhomoeus; species Paralinhomoeus sp. GSCO2_6. Next base: position 91,847 of record JASAMY010002381.1, read on the forward strand.
GGTGTCAGTTTCGCCGACCCATTCTGCTTTCTAGCAGCAGGAGATGGGTGGGTACAGTTTGAGGATTAATTAAGACTTGTAATTAAGGGTTGCAAATTTGGTTCAGGCTGCCTGACGCTCTAGGAGGCGATCGCTTGCTGTGAAAAGTCGGAAGAAACAAATCGCGGCAAATAAGATCAACAGGAACATGATTGATTGCATTGGGTTTGCTATCGAGACTGATTAGCCAGCGTCTCTTGTGTGGAATGATTGAAGATAGTCTACTCGAATTGTTCATGTCTTGAAATTACAGTGTTGCGCCATTGAAGCAGATTGCGAAGTGATTTATATACTTTTGAGAATAAAAAGAACGGTTGGAATTTTTGTAATTAGCGTAGCTATTGCGGTGCTTCTTGCATTGTACTGCTTAGAATACCGTAGCAGATCGGGTATGCTCTGGCCTTCGCTCAAATGATAATTTCTACTGAGGTGTAGAAAGCGGTTCAGAAATGCATCAAACAGGAACCTCAGCTCAAGAACATACCCGAATGTGTTCAAATACTCTAACAAAGTCCATTTAATACAGATGCAAATATTATTTTTCGTGACACAAAATCTCGCAATCCAGCTACGGCTAGCTAACCAACCCAAACGGCCACATACCAATCCACATCCGATTCTGTGTCCCGTACATGCAACCTACCACTTTGTCGTCAACATGGCAATTGAATCGTCCCACGTCTGTTGCGCCCGGCCGGGAATACAATTTGTAGTTTGCTACACATTTTTCCAGGATTGTCCGCTTGTTATGCTTTTCCTTTGTACCAAGCGCTCGCACCAAGCGCAATAGAAGTGCGACAGCGCCAGCGTGTTGAATACGTCTCTGTTTCATTGCGCGCAGGAATTGTAGCCGCACAAAGGAGGGGACAGTTGAGACTTGCACGTGTCGAATTGGTCGTCCAAGAAGAGGTCGATCTGGAGCCAGTTCAACCAAACTACGATATGAGCTTCGAGTTCGGACTCCGAGTGCTGAAAATTAGGTTCAAGAAAATGTTCGTGAAAATACGCAGCTCCGAGTCAGCGAGGGAGGGGCTGAACCGTCTGGCGGTCCTGATGCTATCTCAGAGCATGTAGCACTCTTTGCCGCAAGGAATTGGACACAGTGTGCAGACAATATTTGCTGAAGCAATCCGCATTTCTCAAAAAGAGTGCACCAAACTCTCGTCGAACGAATCAGTCGTCATTTTACAGAAAACTGGTGGCTTGCGTGCACGGCACTCGGAATCGGTTGTGGGTGTGGGTGGCCGACACCGACAGCAAGGGAAAATCTAACCGTGAGGGGCATTACGGTAGGAGGGGCAGATTTGGGAGGGGGCAAGCTGAGCCTGATCTCGTCTTAGCCTAAGCCTAAGCCTAAGCAAAAGCCTAAGCCTAAGCCTAAGCCAAAACCTAAGCCTAAGCAAAAGCCTAAGCCTCCCCCCAAGTAGATATCAATTTGGCTGCCCCTTCCAAATATGCCCCTCCTACCGTATTGCCCCGCACGGTTAGATTTACCCGACAGCAACCCTATAATATTTTGGTGTGTGCCGCTCTACGCTTAGGGGTGCTGCGCTCACAACAATTGTGGGAAAAGCTAAACCATTGTACCATTGTACAATTGTACCATTGTACGGAGAGAAGCACACCATAATATTTTAAATGCGTTGACTCTCGATGCTCAACTGTTGAATACTAAAACAACGCGCCCCACATGCTCGCCACGGATTTTTTTGGGAAAAGCTAAACCATTGTACCATTGTACCATTGTACGGACCGAAGCCTAAGCCTAGCCAAAGCCTAAGCCTGAGCCTAAGCCTAAGCCTAAGCCCAAGCCTAAGCCTAAACATAAGCAAAAGCCTAAGCCTGAGCCTAAGCCTAAGCAAAGCCTAAAACTAAGAAAATCTTACCTTTTGGGCAGCTGTAGTGTTAGCAAACCATTGTACGGTTGTCCATAAGCCTAAGAAATGCCTAAGCCCAAGCCTAAGCAATGCATAAGCCTAAGCCTACGCGAGGTATGAGCCTAAGCCTAAGCAAAGCCTAAGCCTAAGCCTAAGCCTAAGCGAGGCGCAAGCCTAAGAAAATAGGTCTGTACAATTGTACAATGGTACAATGGTTTAGCTTTTGCCATTTTTTTGAAGTTGAATGCAGAGAAACTGTGCTAGAAAATGAATGGCGACAAACCAAACGACAACATCAGCTCGGAGGGCTTGCTGAAGCCGCACTTTGTGGATTCGGTAGACGACGCACTGTGTGTGCTGTTGCCCGGCGGAAAACTCAGCGAGTTGGCGGCGGCTCGCAGAGTGCCTCTCAGTTTGCCTGCTGCTGCCGTCTCCGACTGCTGACCGGTGGAGACGACGCCCTGTCGGTGCCGTCGCCGACTGCTAATCGTCGCCGACTACTGACCGGTGGAGACGACGCACAAGCAACGCGAGTCGCGTCGCTTGTGCGTTGTGTGAAACTTGGGTAGTGCCATTTGTTGCAATGCTAGTCGCAATTGAAAGCTGGGGCTGCGTCGGTGTGAGGTGCAATGTGCGCGTGTTGGTATGTTGAAACGTTGAAAAGAAATTTGGCGTGTGACGCGTTGTTTCAGTATTTAACAGTTGAGCATCGAGGGTCAACGCATTTAAAATATTATGGTGTGCTTCTCTCCGTACAATGGTACAATTGTACAATGGTACAATGGTTTAGCTTTTCCCACAATTGTTGAGAAATTTGGCTAATAGCGTTTTGAGCCCCCCCAACCCCCCAACCCCCCGTTCTGCATGTTTTTATAAAATGCGCAGCACACAGCGCCGCATCACAAACCAGTGCCGGGTACATGGTGGCAGTGTTTTTAGTGCATCTCTCCCAAATTTCTACAGCGCATGTGTGTGCACGTGCATGGGCGTGCGTGCATACGTGTGTGCGTGCCAGCGTGCGCATGCGCACATGCATGTTCGTGCACGTGCATGGGAGTGCGTGCCAATGTGCACGCATGCTAGCGTGCGCATGCGCACATGCATGTTCGTGCACGTGCATGGGAGTGCGTGCCAATGTGCGCGCGTGCGCGTACGTGCATGTGTGTGGGCGTGCGGCATTTGTGCGTGCATGCCAGCGTGCGTGCGTGCATGCGTGCGTGCGTGCGTGCGTGCGTGCGTGCGTGCGTGCGTGCGCGCGCGCGTGCATGCGTGCGTGTGTGCTTGCGTCCGTGCGTGCGTGCGGGCGCGCGCGTGCATGCGTGCATGCGTGCATGCATCCGTGCGTGCGTGCGTGCGTGCACGCGCGCTCGCGCGCGTGCGTGCGTGAGTGAGTGCGCGTGCAGGTGCGTGCGTGCGCTGCATGCAGGTGCACGCCTAAGCCTAAGCCTAAACCTAAACCTAAACCTAAGCCTAAGCCTAAGCCTAAGCCTAAGACTAAGCCTGAACCTAAGCCTAAGCCTACGCCTAAGCAAGCCAGCCAACTATGTGCGGGCCGTTCAAAGCACTGCCGCTAGTTATCCGCACTGTGTTGTGTCACACGGCACTGTGCTGCTCTTTTCAATAAAAAGAGCAACGGGGGGTTGGGCAGTTGGGGGGTTGGGGGGGCTCAAAACGCAGTGTGCCAGAAATT
>JASAMY010002886.1:0-95426 GCA_030248085.1 Paralinhomoeus sp. GSCO2_6
TACAGGTATGCTGAGGGCACTATTTGGAGGATTTATGGTAATTATTGCCTATGTACAGGGTTTTTTTTTTGGAGTGCCACATTTTAATTTTGAATAACTCCGGCAAACGACAAGCTATTGACCTGAAATTTTAACTGTAGGTAGACAACACTCTAAGGTTTTGTTGACAATTCGCCCCGTGAGAATCCGTTTTGAAACCCGCGAGTTACACTCCATTGCATCTTAAGCCATATTGCAGTCATTTTCGTTTTGCTGTGTAAGGAATGATTGCTTGAACTCGAGCAAACATCTCGAAATCAGAATAAAATAATAAGTACCGACACAGGGCATTCGAAAGTGGTATGGGAAAGCATGGTTTCCAAAAGATGACTCATCGAGTAGCAGAGAGATGCAACCATTACGCTTAGAGCACCTGACAGGAATGGACAGTGGACCTGCAAACTCAAACGAGTGCCACGCACTGGTTTCGAAACGTATTCTCACGGGGCCAATTGTCAACAAAACCTTAGAGTGTTGCCTACCTACAGTTAAAATTTCAGGTCAGTAGCTTGTCGTTTGCCGGAGTTATTCAAAATTAAAATGTGGCACTCCAAAAAAAAACCCTGTACAATGTTCATTCATTTATTTAGTTGTCCCTTTTTTGATGGTCAGCTCAATTATCTCAGGACAATAGCAAAATCATCAATATAAAAGCTCGCCTCCTGCTCTCACACAACAAGAGAGTGATCCTACTGCTACTGCAAGCAGTGTTTGATGCATTTGTGGAATGTTTGCAAATAAAGAACACACTTCTGCCATCAGCCACATGAAGTCAGTTGTTGATATACACTGACCTTGCATGCACACTCACCACAGCACAATTGCCTAACAATGGATATCAAAGACTGTGCCTGACAAATTCATAAATAGTCCACCTCTAGGTTTACATTTGCTCCTCCTTAATCATCTTCTCCAGAGCTGCTTCTGCATTTTCCATGATCTTGTCAAGATCTACCCAGTCAGGTACGGACTTCTCAAGGTCATTCTGGGCTTCTGTGGCACTCTCAAACAGCTCTTCCTGGGTTGGGAGAGACTGATCCTCAATCTCGGCATTGACATCATCCACAATCTTATCAAGGTCCTTCTCGCGGGGCATGCTTGCTTGCGCCTCAGCCATGCCTGCTTCTGCATCAGCCTTAGCCTTCTTCATCATCTTGAGGAAGTCCTCTTTGCTTGGCACGTTCGCTTGCGCCTCAGCCATGCCTGCTTTTGCATCAGCCTTGGCCTTCTCCATCATCTTGAGGAAGTCCTCTTTGCCCAGCATGTTCGCTTGCGCCTCAGCCATGCCTGCTTTTGCATCAGCCTTGGCCTTCTCCATCATCTTGAGGAAGTCCTCTTTGCCAAGCATGTTCGCTTGCGCCTCAGCCATGCCTGCTTCTGCATCAGCCTTGGCCTTCTCCATCATCTTGAGGAAGTCCTCTTTGCTCGGCATGTTCGCTTGCGCCTCAGCCATGCCTGCTTTTGCATCAGCCTTGGCCTTCTCCATCATCTTGAGGAAGTCCTCTTTGCTCGGCATGTTCGCTTGCGCCTCAGCCATGCCTGCTTTTGCATCAGCCTTGGCCTTCTCCATCATCTTGAGGAAGTCCTCTTTGCTCGGCATGTTCGCTTGCGCCTCAGCCATGCCTGCTTTTGCATCAGCCTTGGCCTTCTCCATCATCTTGAGGAAGTCCTCTTTGCTCGGCATGTTCGCTTGCGCCTCAGCCATGCCTGCTTTTGAATCAGCCTTGACCTTCTCCATCATCTTGAGAAAGTCCTCTTTGCTCGGCATGTTCGCTTGCGCCTCAGCCATGCCTGCTTTTGCATCAGCCTTGGCCTTCTCCATCATCTTGAGGAAGTCCTCTTTGCTCGGCATGTTCGTTTGCGCCTCAGCCATGCCTGCTTTTGCATCAGCCTTGGCTTTCTCCATAATTTTGTGGTAGTCCTCAGCGTTCGGCATCATCGCTTGCGACTGGACATCCCGCATGTGCGACATACCCTTCTCATGAGCCTTGGCAACACTCGCTCCGATTTCCGCAAAGTTTGGCATTTTCATGTGCCAGTCATTGACCTGACGCTTGACCACCGAAGCGCTGCTGCAGGCAAAAACTGCTATGCAGGCCAACAGAATGATTCCAATCAACTTATACGTGGACTTGTACGTGGACGTGGACTCAACTTGTATACGTGGACAAAGCGCCTCTGAAAACCCGGATTTCCATTGAAAACCGTTGAACCAAACTCATTGCGAACTGTGCATATTGTGTCAATCGACACTTCACTTAGCCACACTGCTTTCATCAATTGAACTGCTCAATGTTGTTGGATTTGGGGCGACGCTAGGAGGCCTGTCAATGGCCCATGTAGCCTACCCATCTCCATGACGCCTTCCCGTCTACAGCCGTATAATTAGCGGAAGACTTTCGGAAGAACGCCATCTGTAATCTAGGGCAGCGATGGCACGAGAAAATCCATGGAAAGGGAAGTCCTCGATCTAGTGGCGCCATCAAGAATCGAACCCAGGACCTTGCGCGCAAGAGGCCGGTTTTTTGCCACTAGGCCATGCCGCTGCCCTGAACTGCTCAAAGATCCGCTCCGAAGCAGACAGCGATGCACGACAAATAAAGTTGGGTCGAATACTTGGGATTCCGGTTGAATAATGTTTTGCAAAACCGACGTGAAACTGCGACATTGATGCAAAAGCTGCCTACGTGGCAGATCCAAAACTGCACAGCCACCAGACACAGTGCGTCAAAGCGGAGCTGCGTACAGCTGAGGTGACACTCCACTGCCCCACACCCGCTTTCGCCAACCAAATGATTCCATTCGATTCTAACAGGAAGTCGCAGCGCGAATTTTGCTGGGAAATTCTTCGGAAAATAGTTCAGTGAATTATCATAGCTCTCTGTATGACGTCAGTGCTGGACTAGTTGTGCAATAAGCCAGGGACTGGTGCAATAAGTTTGGAGGTGAGGCCTGAAGACAAAGAACCAATGATCCTCAAATATTATGTTAAAAATATTTCAAAAAAAAAAAATTAAAAAAAAAAATAGAAGAACAACTAGCACTGCAAGCCAATTCTTCTTTTCGGGCTCAAACATATACAAGAATTAACTGTTCACGTGTTCCATCATCAGCACGCGATGGCCTGTGTGTAGGTATACCAGTAGGTGGACAATAAAAAAGGTAATCCAAATAAAAAAGATAAAAATAAATCAAAAAATAACAGCGCGCCAGCAAAAAAATCTCTACCACAGGGAGGCATCAGGGATAGCCAGTTTCCTTGGGGATGGTTCAGTGAAAATGTTGACAGCCACTGACCGCCCCAGAGAGCTGGAACAAAATAAATTTCCAAACCCTCATACAAACCCCAACAGAGAAATTAAGATGTCAGTAAGAAGTAACAAAAGGGGGCAGTAAACAATGGCAGTAACATGACAATAATATACTCAAATAAAAAATGTGGATTTACTCTGCTGATACCAATTTTTAGGTTGAAACAATAGTTAACCACCCTTCAATAGTGCCCCCAGCCACGTACCGTAAACCCTATAATTAGCCCCCCGGGGGCTAATTTTTTCGTTCGAGCTCTAGGAGGGTGTATAATTATAGGGGGGGGGGCTAATTATAGGGAGGGGCTCATAAACTGGAAGTGTCGATGAGTGGGAAGATGTGTGGGCAAAAAGGCGCGTGGAGGCGATTTTTAAGGGAAAAAGGCGCTGTGCACACACGTTGGTACACTCTAACACACTCTCACACAGTCTCACATGCACATACGTGTACATACATACACATACGCGAGCATACATACCCAGACATGGAAACATGTGCCTTTTAGACGATGGTTCATTTAGGGAGGCGGCGTAATTAGCGGGGGGGGCTTATTAACTCAAAGTGGTCTTGGGGAGGGTGTATTATTATAGGGGGGGGGCTAATTATAGGGGGGGGGGGGGCTAATTATAGGGTTTACGGTATAGTGCCCCGCGGCACTATTGCACGATTTACGGTACTTACTAGTAGACTGACGCAATAGCGGAGAATGAGATGTGCTCATTTACTACGACATGCAGGTACATAAATAGCATACATTTAGTTCATGCAAGAATTCGAATGACGTATACAAAAGGTACAACGCGTTCAAAGATATACAGGACCATGCAACGTCTTTGAATTTTGCAATTATCTGCAACCGGTGTACAGCCAAAAGTAAAATCGCAGCATGTGCAACACAATGTTCGATCACTACAGTAAGGCAAAATCACCCTAATCAGCTGCTTCCGTGTCGGAATCGTCCCCGGAGCTGCACGTGTTGCGCTTGTAGACAGCGAAAACGCAGGACGCCACTACCAGGACTCCAACACATACGACTCCCATAACAATGAAGAGCAGTTCTGGCGCCTGCTCCCCATCGCATGTCGAGTCGTCGTCGTCGTCGCCGTCGATGTCTACACCACCACCTCCTCTGCCCTTATAGCGACCGCCTCTGCCCTTTCCGCCGCCTTTGCCAACTCCTCCGCCTTTGCCTCCGCCTCCTTTTGCTAAAGAGATTGGAAAGGGAGTGTAAGATTGTGTGGGATTGTCCGCACGCACGCACGCACGCACGCACGCTCGCACGCACGCACGCACGCACGCAATTCAACGCCTACACTCAATCAGAAGCGCTTGAACAAGGAGGAAAACGATAAAAATGGTTGCTGCACTAGTAAAAGATTTCATGTTCTTAATTCGAGCCAACGACAGCCTCTTTGTAGGAACTCATCAGCGTCTAGCCCGGTGCATGCGCTGGCGCACGGTCGCTGTCTATCTATCGCGCAGGCTTTCTGTAGCCAACCCTAGCTTGCCCTTTGTTTACTTGAGTACTTTAGAACACACCTAACTTTGCGCCTTTGAATCTAGTGGAACAGTTGGGGTTCCGTTCAAGTATGGTATCGCAAGTGTTGCACGTGAATGTGACGTCCTCCGGTGTCGGTCACGTAGGTCAGGCGCGACTGGAGCAGCGTCTTCTGACGCGTTTTGACATTTGACACGTAAAACGCGCGAACGCGCCCACACAAACAACGTTCCTGGAACGCCCCCCGCGTTTAATTCTGTTAATTCTGGAATCGCACTGGAATTAATTCTGCACTGCACAGTAAACCTAGATAACTAAAAACGTGCTTTTCACAAAAAAAGCTGTGCCACTCAGGCTGTTTACGTCCGAATGGGGCGATATTCGCCGCACACAAACTTTGGACCTCTATCTGTGATGTGTACCAATTTCGTTTCGTTTTTTTTCTTTAGTTTGAGTTGTAAGCTTTCAAAACTCATGGAGCATAGAGCACAAACACATACAGGGCCCGCGAGCGTGAAAACAAACTCTAAAAGTAAGGTGTGTCATTCTGGCCGGCTTTGCTGGCGCACGCAAGCCGATAAGCAAACGCTCTGCTCTCATTTCACGAATGCAACCCTCCCTGCGTGTCAACGCCAGTTTGAAGCGTCTCTGACTCGCAACGTTTGCACGACAAACTACATAACGTTGACTGCGCACACGAGAAAAGCGACTCACAAATCGAACGGAATGGCTGGAATGTCTAAGGCAACGACGCTGCTGCTTCTTGGACTGCTGCTAATGAGCCTGTCTGCAGTCGAAGGTTTGCACTTCGCAGCGTGAACATATACATAGGTAGGTATGCACTGTAAGCATGTATGTTGTGCATGTACATTGGATGTAAGCTTCGCAATGTGCAGGATGCGTCCCACCAAGGCCAACAAAATTAAATTAAATTAGGATGGAAAATTAGTCTTCTTGCACACTGCAGAGAGTAGTATGTAATGTACATTTACGCGCGTACACCACACCACACTGTACGCGTATACGACCGCACTGCACAAACCAAACCCTGAACAAATCATGTCTGAAGAGACCGAGGTCCATGTCCATGCGATCGGATGATGGTTACAATTAGGTAGGAGAATTGTCCTCAGAAAAGGGGTGGCCAACGTTAATTAATCACGTTCTTTTTTAATTTGCAGTTTCAACTTGAAGTTCGAAAATAAAAACAAATTACACCTCTGTCTTCTCGCAATAGGGCACATTTTTCCTAAGACGGTTCTCCGATTGTAAACCCTGGAGTTTTATTCGCAAAATCCGGTTGGTACTATTAGAAGATTTGCGGTTCGCTACGGAAGTGTAGTGTCTCGACATTTCAGCCAAAAAGAAGGGCAAACTGGGCGGAAAAGGCAAGGGCGGCAGCGGCTTGGGAGGCATCTTCGCCAGTGGACTGGGCATTTTGGTGCTGGTGTTGGTGGGTTGCTGCTGTCTGGCGGGAGGACTGGCCTGCGGCGGCTTCGGGGGCTACTTCTACGCCAAGAAAGGCACCGACATACTCAAGAAACCGGGTTCCGCAGCGTAGGAGGAAGGACAAGGGTGATCCTTTGCCGGAGAAACACAACCGCTGGTAATTTTCTTTGGTACACGCGCAGTCGGTATCTGTGTCGAAGCATGTCTTTGCTGAACGAGTATGTACAATGTACCTATGTATGCACAAACCCAGCCGATTTCTCGGTGTGACAGCACGCACTGAACTCTCAACTTGCACCTGATCCGCTTTGCTCGCGCCAACATGTAGTGTTGCATTGCCAATGACGCGTGTCGTTCCAAAAGACGACCTTCTCGCTAGACAGTGACGCACGAATCAAGACCAATATGAAGCCGTTTGGCGCAACGTGTCAGGCTTTCATGTCGCACATTTCGTGCGTCGGCGCAATGCATCCCTCCAAGCCAGGAATAGAGCCAATTTTGGTTGCAGACATGTACGTACACGTGCGGTTGAGTGCTTTCCCACTTCCCTTGGCAGCCTCGCGCATTCGTTACTGAGAGGGGACAGTGATGGCTAGCGTCGCTCGTCGAGGCGTTAATTGAATCTGCATCCTGCGTCTGACGTTCACTCCTTTTGACGACTTGCAATCGCCTTTTTTCCACAAGTCTTCAATTGTTACATCCAGGTGGGCGGTGTTTGACGCCAGGCAATGCCGGCTCCGCCGTTTCTCCTGGCTTATCATGCGTGATTTGTGGAATAGGAGGCGTGCGAGTGTGGTGTAGTGGTTAGCATCCAGGCCCGGAAACCCTGAGACCTGGGTTCGAATCCCAGCACTGCAATCGCCTTTTTTCCACAAGTCTTCAATTGTTACATCCAGGTGGGCGGTGTTTGACGCCAGGCAATGCCGGCTCCGCCGTTTCTCCTGGCTTATCATGCGTGATTTGTGGAATAGGAGGCGTGCGAGTGTGGTGTAGTGGTTAGCATCCAGGCCCGGAAACCCTGAGACCTGGGTTCGAATCCCAGCACTGCAATCGCCTTTTTTCCACAAGTCTTCAATTGTTACATCCAGGTGGGCGGTGTTTGACGCCAGGCAATGCCGGCTCCGCCGTTTCTCCTGGCTTATCATGCGTGATTTGTGGAATAGGAGGCGTGCGAGTGTGGTGTAGTGGTTAGCATCCAGGCCCGGAAACCCTGAGACCTGGGTTCGAATCCCAGCACTGCAATCGCCTTTTTTCCACAAGTCTTCAATTGTTACATCCAGGTGGGCGGTGTTTGACGCCAGGCAATGCCGGCTCCGCCGTTTCTCCTGGCTTATCATGCGTGATTTGTGGAATAGGAGGCGTGCGAGTGTGGTGTAGTGGTTAGCATCCAGGCCCGGAAACCCTGAGACCTGGGTTCGAATCCCAGCACTGCAATCGCCTTTTTTCCACAAGTCTTCAATTGTTACATCCAGGTGGGCGGTGTTTGACGCCAGGCAATGCCGGCTCCGCCGTTTCTCCTGGCTTATCATGCGTGATTTGTGGAATAGGAGGCGTGCGAGTGTGGTGTAGTGGTTAGCATCCAGGCCCGGAAACCCTGAGACCTGGGTTCGAATCCCAGCACTGCAATCGCCTTTTTTCCACAAGTCTTCAATTGTTACATCCAGGTGGGCGGTGTTTGACGCCAGGCAATGCCGGCTCCGCCGTTTCTCCTGGCTTATCATGCGTGATTTGTGGAATAGGAGGCGTGCGAGTGTGGTGTAGTGGTTAGCATCCAGGCCCGGAAACCCTGAGACCTGGGTTCGAATCCCAGCACTGCAATCGCCTTTTTTCCACAAGTCTTCAATTGGGAAAGAGGAAGGATTCTTCCTTTTGCTGCTTCCCTGGAATCCGTGCGTGCGTGCGTGCGTGCGTGTGTGCGTGCGTACGTGCGTGCGTGCGTGCGTGCGTGCGTGCGTGCGTGCGCGCGTGAGTGAGTGAGTGCGTGCGTGCGTGCGTGCGTGCGTGCGTGCGTGCGTGCGTGCGTGCGTGCGTGCGTGCGTGCGTGCGTGCGTGCGTGCGTGCGTGCGTGCGTGCGTGCGTGCGTGCGTGCGTGCGTGCGATTGAGCCTCTAGTCTCTTAGCCAACCTCAGAGAACTGCATAAATACCCAGGTGCAACTCAACAACTGTCCGTCAGCGCTGCTTTTCAGTTCTAGCACGCTGTTTCTCGAGCTATCCTCCGCACCGCTGAAAGGAGCGGCTGGTTCTTGTCAGATTTTGTTAGCCTATCGCTTCCTATCTCTTTCTTGATTGGCGTCAAATTTCCCCAAGGAATGGCTCGGGTACGCTAATTTGCGTGTTTCTAGACAGCCAACGCAACCGCGTTTCCGACGGGGGTGGCAAGAGGAGGGAAGCCAATCAAGTTTAGTCGCAAGCTCCATCTAAGCTCCGCTCTCACGCTGGTCCCGAGAATAACTGCAAGTGCACCCAGGCTTCTTAAGCAAAGAAAGAAAACCTGCACTGCAAGTTTGAGCGCAAGACGAGAAATAATTTAGAAATCACAAATCAAAATAAGAAATGAAACAATGGCTATGAACTTAAGCGAATGCGACGAAAAGGATTACCACTGGATTCAGGGGCGGATTATGCATTTCACTTTTTAAAGTTTTTAAGGTTTTATAAACTTAAAATGGTAAACATCAACAGTTGTCTTTTATATACAACACACACACATTTGCAGCAATTCTGAATAACCCGTCCCAAAACAGGTGTTTATGAGAGTGGGTGTCAACATGCCAATATCGGTCATCGGCATAGCAGGAATAATTCCACCATTTTACAACTATTTTATCAATCATTTTATTCGCTTTGAACAACGCTGTAAAAAATAATAATGAAAAACCATAGGTAATGGAATTATTTCTGGCTAGTGAATGTTGTCAATTTGGTCGTCTTTAGTTCGAAGGGGATGCGTCATGCGACGGTCAACCGATTTCTCTTCTGGGGCGGCGCTTTGTTTCTTCTTACTGCTGTAGGATTGACTATTAAAATAACTTTTTTTCCAAGATAACTAATCTTCTACTGTCTTTTGTCTGTTGCTTTTGTGCTTTCTGTCTGTATGCTAAGAACACCATCGACTGCACAGGAATATTGTTGAGCTCGTGGTTCTATGGATTCTTTTCTGATCAGATACTGTAGGTGAGACAACAACGAAATCAATGTTACGGTATAAAAATTGTAGGATTTCTAAGGGAAAATAGTTAATGGTGTACTAGACGACAAGACGCCCTCCCATGCTGACCGTGTGTGACTTGATCCTCTTGACCGGCTGTCTGATGCTCTTTCCGTTGCCGGTGATGGCGACAACTTCAAAAGACCGCGAGTTTCTCGAAGCTTCCGACGCTCTCACCGTTTTAGCCTTTCCTCTGTCACATCTAGCCAGAAATGCTAGTATCTACCTTATGAGCGCGATTACAGGTAAGCACGAAGGCGCGCACGCGCACGCACGCACGCACGCACGCACGCACGCACGCACGCACGCACGCACGCACGCACGCACGCACGCACGCACGCACGCACGCACGCACGCACGCACGCACGCACGCACGCACGCACGCACGCACGCACGCACGCACGCACGCACGCACGCACGCACGCACGCACGCACGCACTCTCGCACGCACGTACGCACGCTTGTATAGAGGTGGCCGTTGTTAAGGCCGAATTGCCGTTCTCGAAGGAGCCATCCCAGTACTTTCAGCGTATCGTTACTTCGGCTTACGCTATCCATTGGCAGTCAAGCTGTTCGAAAGCAATCGTCGCAAAGTGCGCTGCGTCATTTACGCTGTGCTGCTCGCTTCAATTTGTGTCACATTACCACGATGGTTCGAATTGGAATTGGGACGAATTAAAAGTCGCCGATTGAAATAAATTTAAAAAGTACCATTCTCAAAACGTAGCGACCAGTGTTACACCGGGCAAACAATAGCCCTTTTTATTTTCTTTCCTCAAACAGACTGTGGTCGTTTATAATTCGTCCATGTGGCCTGCGCCAGTGCCTCCTTTTACCCGCACACCTCCACCCTCCTGCGGCCCACCGTACTGGTAGACAGCGCCGCCTACTTTCTGCTGTATCGAGTATTTGCCCGTACTGTGCTCCTGTTCCTGCTACCGTTTGGAGCGCTGACCGTTCTCGGCTACCTGGGGAGGATGAAAACGGCGGCGCACCGCAAGACAAGTCCATCAGCTTGTCGAAACTGTCGACAGAAAGACATTGTCATCCTTGAAATTAATTTGTAAATGTTTTAAATGACGCCGTTTCATCCCCCCCCCCCCCCCCCGGCCGCCCCCCCCCCCCCGCCCGCGCGGCGGGGGGGGGGGGCCGCGGGCCGGGGGGGGGGGGGCGGCGGCCGCGGGCGCCGCGCGCCCCGCCCCCCCCCCCCCCCCCCCCCCCCCCCCCCACGGGCCCCTCCACATGCCATCAACGAGATTCACAAGGCGGACGCGTTGCGACGCATGCTCAGCCCCGATGCAGCGCCTGTCGCTCGAATGTCCGTAGAGGTGGGTGTTTTTAGGATTCGATTCGCTAAAAAGAGCGTCATCCTATGACCAAAGAACATTGTCTTCGTTTCCTTAATCTTCTGCTATGTATGTATCTGGTTTTCAAAAAGGATAATGACTTTCAAATGTTGCAGGAAATCGCTGAGGTGGCCATGTCAGCTGGTCTCATGGCGCCCAGAAACTCCGTCGCTTCTCTGAGCCTGATGCCGGAACCTGAGGCGTCCAGCCATGCAATCACCGGAACGAGGGACGGCTGTTGACACAGCTGTATTCGTTTAACAGGGTCCACACCCCCCAACCCGGAACTACATGTATATGTATATGCTGGCTGGTTGTTGCCAGCTGTTTCCACAGCCGTCCGCCAGGCGTCGCCAGCGTCGTCGTCGCCGCGGCGGCGGTGGGCGTCGGCGACGGGGCCGCGAGGAGCGCAACGTCACGCGCATGGTCGTCGTGGCCGCGTCGCTCTTCCTCCTCTGCTACTCGCCGCCGCAAGTCGCGGACCTCGTCGATCTCTTCCGACAGAGGAGAGGCGCGCCCGTAAGGCTGCTGGGTTCAATTTTGATTGGGCTGTCGTCGTAGACTAAAAGATACAGATTAAAGGCTACAAAACCGCCTAGATCGCTTAACAAAGCAGTTTGCGTGCGTGCTCGCGTGCGCGCGTGCGTGCGTGCTTGTGCTTGACGGTGCGTGCGTGCCGGTTAGAGTTGGGAAAAATACGTTTTGACTTTGGACCAGCGTATTTTTTTGAAAAAATACGGTATTTTTTTAAAAAAATACGTATCTTTTGTATTTTTTTAGAGTGCGTATGTATAGTTACCATACTTAATAGTAAGCCATCAGCGAAGTGTCCAAAGCTTAGAAATCGGTACATGAAAGTAGGTCGAACGCTGTAAAACTGTGCAAGCACGAATGTAGACGAGTAGGAGTGTTTGTGCGTGCGTGTGTGTGTGTGTGTGTGAGGTGAGTGTGTGGGTGAGTGGTGCGTAAGCGGAGTAATGAGCAACCAAGAGATTTGGTTGGCATCCAACAAAAGTGAGCAATGGGGGCCACGCATCTAGCTAGACGAGCTAACAATAGCAAAAGCTAGCAGAACCAATTGTTGGGTTCGCGTCCGCTGCGTCTAAAACACACCGTAGAGCAAAACCTAAGCATCATAAGAATAATGTGATGTCAAACAAATCGTCTTGTGGTAAGTCTACCCACTACACAACTCACATATATGCTGTTTAATGTAAGGTACATTGATTAACAACAAATGTTTTATTATCTATTGTAGGTTGATTCAACAAAATACAGGCTTACGACTCATAATTACGACTACTACCTTACGATTACGACTACGACTGTATTTTTTAAAAATAAGATACAGGCGGCGGCGTATTTTTTCAAAAAAATACGTGTATTTTTTTGAAAAAATACGTTTGAAAAAATACGCGCCCAACTCTAGTGCCGGTGCGCGCGGGTGTGCGTGCTGGTGCGTGCGTGCGTGCCGCAGTTCTCGTCATATAGTCAAATCATTTTCTTGTTCACAGGGTCCCGTGAACCCGCTGTTCCTGTTCCTGGTCGAGTGCGGCAACTCGCTGGCCGCCGTCAACTGCGCCACCAACATGCTCGTGTACGCGCTCTTCAGCTCCAGGTATCGGGCCGCCTTGAGGGAAGCGCTGTGGTTGGACGGACACTCACATCTCTCTCTTGCAACCGCAGTGTACCGAGCAGCGTATGGCCTAGTGGTAGAGAATCGGCTTCTTGCGCGCACAGTTCTGGGTTCGATTCTTGAGGGAGCCACTTGGTCGAGGACGTCCTTTCGCATGCCTTTGGCTAATTATGTAGGTGGCTCTAGACAGGAAGGCGTCATGGCTATGGGTATGTAATGTATGTATGTTACCCCTGGGCCATTGACGGCCTCCTGGCGTTGCTCATAATCAAAAAAAGGAACAACCGTAGCACCACTCTTGTGGCTACACCTACACCTATAATCAAATGAGTACCACACCGCCTCCCTCCCAACCAGAAGTGTACTCTTCTGCAAGAAGGTCCAGGAATCGGAGTCGCCTCGGCGCCTCCCTGGCGAGGCCTCGAGCGCCAGACCCTCAAACTACTGTCTCGCCTCCTCTGCTGGGATGCTGCCGCGACCCTCCACGGTCGCCAACGTCAGCGCTGCGACCAGCAGCACCTCTGCAGCTGGACTTCTTCCTACAGCCACCGTCGGAGAATGAGAGTGTCGTCCACTGGACTGATTTGTGGGATCTTTTAAACACTGTCAAAACCAGTGAACTACATAAACCACTGAAAGTGCCCCAGTTGACAAAACGCAGACGACACACTTTGATGTTTATTGCACACCTTTGAACTCTCGCTTACCAACTATTTTCTGTAGGGTGTCGTGAGTTATACCCCTCCAGTGGTATACGTGGTTAACGGCGTGGAAACGTGGTCAATAAATTGGTTTCATCAATAAAAAGATTTATTGATTTATTCCTGCTCCCCCACCGCGTAGGCAAATTCTGGTTGCGAATTGATACTAATGCAACTTGATGTATACGGCACTCTCAACGTGTGTCGCTACTCGCAAGACGTTTTATAATGTGTTACACGCCGGCCGGTGCTGGATCGTGTACATTGCTGGTGTTCGTACAATTCTTGCGCGAAACGCATGCACTCGTCTTCGCGCGTGCCTGCGTGCGTGCGTGCGTGCGTGCGTGCGTGCGTGCGTGCGTGCGTACGTGCGTGCGTGCGTTAATGCGTGCGTGCGTGCGTGCGTGCGTCCGTGCATGCGTGCGTGCGTGCGTGCGTGCGTGCGTGCGTGCGTGTGTGCGTGCGTGCGCGTTTGTGTCCGCATGTGTGCTTGTGTGTGTGTATTTATCACGTTTTTCCACAGTATTTGTCACGATTTTATTCAGTATTTCTCGACACGACTAGGATCCCATCACAAGACGTTACCACAATTATCTGTGCATGACAACAAGTGCTTGTCCCACGAACTCCATAGAACTGTATATGGGCTTTATTACTTGAGGAGGCTGAACTATTAGGGAGCGCGTTAGTGAAACCATATTCGTATATTGAGAACACAGTTGGACGCTGAAGTGCTTCGAGTGAGGATGGATTCTTTGGTGGAGAATGGCAGGAAGCTGCTGCAGGTACAGTATGGTAAGGTACAGTAAAGTAAGGTGAAGACGATGCATCAACAGTTCATCAAACGGATTGCAAGGATAAATTTGCACAAGCCAGCACGCATAGAATGCATGCCTCAACTAAAGATACTTTTAATAGAACTGTCTCTTCTCCTGATAGCGACGCAATCGAGCGCCAATGTCGTATAGGTGCGGCGCAAGTTGAACGTGGAACTCGTGACACTGCTGGTCATGACGTCCTTCCAAATCTTCAACGTCTTTGACCCGACCATGCTCAAGTCCCGCCTGCTGGACCTGCACAAGGACGCCGTCTTCAACGGCTCCACCGCTCAGAGGGAGGTCTTCGTCACGCAGCAGCTGGCGCGCGTGGCACAGCTCACCTCGGCTGGCAGACAACTCGTGCAGATAGGGCTGGGACCCCTACTAGGTGCGTTGCCTTGCTGCATGTCATATGCAAGTATTGGCATTGCGGTGTCCTCAAACACAGGCGCGTATGCTGACGTCCTCGGTAGAAAAGGGTTCATCGCTGCGGGCGCAGTGTTCCTCACTTGCTCTTCTCTTCTGTTCCAGCTGTTCTCATCTGTCACGCTCAATGTGGGTGTGTGGCCTTATCTGCTCTTTGGACCCCCCATGGGCCTTTTTATCATTGTTATTCCACAAATGAAGGCATTCATCGTTGATGACATGTTGCACGAGAAGCATCTGCTCTACGCAAGGTTCATCGTCAATGGTTTGTTTGTGTGGAAATGCAATACAAATGCACTGCAATGCAAATGCAATGCAAATGCAATGCAAATGCAATGCAAATGCAATGCAAATGCAATGCAAATGCAATGCAAATGCAATGCAAATGCAATGCAAATGCAATGCAAATGCAATGCAAATGCAATGCAAATGCAATGCAAATGCAATGCAAATGCAATGCAAATGCAATGCAAATGCAATGCAAATGCAATGCAAATGCAATGCAAATGCAATGCAAATGCAATGCAAATGCAATGCAAATGCAATGCAAATGCAATGCAAATGCAATGCAAATGCAAATGCAATGCAAATGCAATGCAAATGCAATGCAAATGCAATGCAAATGCAATGCAAATGCAATGCAAATGCAATGCAAATGCAATGCAAATGCAATGCAAATGCAATGCAAATGCAATGCAAATGCAATGCAAATGCAATGCAAATGCAATGCAAATGCAATGCAAATGCAATGCAAATGCAATGCAAATGCAATGCAAATGCAATGCAAATGCAATGCAAATGCAATGCAAATGCAATGCAAATGCAATGCAAATGCAATGCAAATGCAATGCAAATGCAATGCAAATGCAATGCAAATGCAATGCAAATGCAATGCAAATGCAATGCAAATGCAATGCAAATGCAAATGAAATGCAAGCATGCAGTACAGTTCAGCACACTTGCTTTGAATGCAAGTTGATCACTACAGGGCAAATGATTGGATTGGGAACGTTTCTGGGCAACATATTGAGTGGTTTTGCAATTGAACGTTATTATGGTCCACTGAAGCTGGCCCCACAAGTTGGCTCTCTCACCTCGACAGGCCTAGCGACTGCGGCCTTTTTCACTGCTCTGATACTCTTGCCGAATCTTAGGCCCATTTTGCGAGAACAGAGAGACAGGTACACAACATACATACTGTACAGATTGTGGCCTGATGGACTAATGGACTAATGGCCATGGGCCTAGTTGTGGGCCGAAGGCCCCAACTAAAGACTTTGGCCTAGTTGTGGGTCTACTATCCCTATAATAATGAGTGCGCAACTCATGGAAGGAATTCGTCCCCCAAGGAGAGGAAAACGCATTCAGGAACTCCAGTCGAAACGTGGGCGTCAGAGTGCTGAGGCAGGTGGCGCGCATGGAGTGGCAGTCTTTGAAAGTGGTGTTTAAGAAACGGCCCAGATGGAAGCGCGTCCTGCTGCTGCTGCTCATTCTGCAGGCAACGGTTAATTTCTCCGCTGGCCTCCAAGAAGAGGGTACGGTATCTCTACTGTGCGCATATTTGCAGACTTGTCTGTGACAGAGCAAGGGTTGCCTGGGTATTTCTACAACCTACACTTTATACATACATGCAGTAAACAATCTACAAGGTAATTCGCTCCTCCTCATGATTAGACCTTCTCACCTGCACACCGACAACTGTTTGAGGCTGTTTGGGCAGTTGGGCTAAGGCGTTGGTTCCAAACCGCAAGGTGCGGAGTTCAATCCTCAGCGTGGCAAGACTGCCAAAAAACCCCCTTGGGCAAGGGTCTCACCCAAAAACTGTGCCCCCTGATCGCTGTTCTCATTGAGACGATCGGTCTGGTAGAAGGCACAGGTCACCAAGGACCCATGTGGCCCCCCTCTCGCCTGAGCGGTCTCAAACCTCAAAAAAAGAACTGACCCGCCAAAACAATTTGAACGATGAAAACAGGACATACAGGTTCGGACAAAACAAAACGGTAGCGCGGGAAAATGGAAACCCGCGAAGTCGTCTGAAAATGTCGGACGCGCTATCGGTCTTGCACGAGGCGCCCGGGCAGGCCTCCACCGTTGATACTGCCTCGGTTTCGCTCTCATCGGAGAGTCAAGTCGTGGGCGGGACTTCCCCGTCCGAAGTTTTGGGCGAAAGCCTAGAAATCTCGCCCGAAAAGGGTCCCATGCCGCCTCCGGCGGCGCACACGCGCTCTAGCTCGCCAGCAGCTCGGCTCGCGGCCCCGCGCGCGAGGCAAGCGCACGGCCGCAAGTTCGCGGTCGGGGCGCAGCTCCCAGCCGTAGGCGCGGAGGCCGCCCCGTCCGTCTCAGTCTCGGACGCCGGCTCTGTCGGCGTCTCCAGCGCCGCCCCCTGGCGGCGGCGTCCAAAAGCGGGCCCCCGCCGCACGCCGTCCAGCCAAGGGAGAAGAAGCGGCCGAAATCCCTCAATTTCGCTGAGGCGCCAGCGAGCGCTCCAGGTCGGCGTACCACGCGCACCAAGCGGGTAAGTCTACTGAGACGGCTCTTAACTCGCTCGTCAGCCGTCTCAGCCAGTCGTTGGAGGCCGGGCAGTTTGCCATGGCGGCCTTCTTTGATATTGAGGGGGCATTTGACAATGCCCCCTTCCAAGCGATCTCACAGGCGTTGCAGGGCCGCGCGGCGCCGCCGGCCCTCGTCACCTGGGTGGAGAGCATGCTCAAGCAGCGCCTGGTCACCGCCACCATGGAGGACTGCTCAAAGGTAGTCAGCGTCCAGCGCGGCTGTCCCCAGGGGGGCGTCCTCTCGCCCCTTCTGTGGTCACTCGTGGTGGATAGTCTTTTGGTGTCACTCGAACGCCAAGGCATTTTCGCTCAGATGTACTCTGACGACGGCGCCATTGTCGTCAGTGGCATGTGTCTCAGCACAATTTGTGCTTTGATACAGCAAGCGTTGCGTTCCACAGACCGCTGGTGCGTGGAGCGAGATTTGGCCATTCAACCGGCCAAGACCGAATTGGTTCTCTTCACGCGGCGACGGAAGCTGCAAGGCCTCCGCCTGCCAAAGCTGGGGAACACTCAGCTACAGCTGTCAAGTCAGGTCAAGTATTTGGGCGTCACGCTCGACGCCAAGCTTACATGGGCGGCGCATGTCTCAAGCAAAGCCGCCAAAGGAGTTCGCGCCTTCTGGCAGGTTAAGAGAGCGGTCGGCTCCAAATGGGGTCTGACTGCCACTGTTGTGCATTGGCTGTACACAGTAGTCGTTCGCCCTATGCTTACCTATGCCGCACTGGTTTGGTGGCCCAGGGTAGAGATTGAAACTGCTCGCATTCAGCTAAGCAAGGTCCAGAGACTGGCGTGCCTCTGCATGACAGGGGCCATGGTGTCGACGCCGACGGCCGCGCTGGAGGTCCTGCTGGGCTTGCCACCGCTGGACGTCGTCGTCAAGGCTTCAGCCATGTCTGCTTGCTACCGACTCAAGCGGACTGGCCAGTGGCGCGGTGCGCGCGGTCCACACTCGCTCATCGAGGGGCAACTACTCGCTGCCGCGCCCGCAGCTGCACTCAGGGCCGACTCTATCGGTCCTGAGTTTAGTTTTGAGATGGACTTTTCCATTAAGGTTCACTCGCGGCAAGAGTGGGCGGCTGGGCGGCCGCCAGAGACGACGATGGCCGCTGTGGCTTGCTACACTGACGGCTCAAGCATTCGTCGCGCTGGCGTCGGCGCCGGCGTGTACATTCCGTCTCTGAACGTGGAGCAATCGATACCGCTTGGTAGAAGTGCAACCGTCTTTCAGGCGGAAGTTTTGGCCATCAGCTACGCTGCCCAGCATCTGGCGGGGCTGGAGGTTGGCGAGGAGGACGTCGCGATTTTCTCTGATAGTCGCGCCGCCCTCCTGGCCATTAGTTCCTGCAAGACGAGCTCTCGTCTTGTACGGGAGTGCAGAAATGCGCTCAACGCTATTCGTGCTCGGAGCATTCAACTGTTCTGGGTTCCAGGACACTCAGGGGTTGCAGGAAACGAACGCGCCGACGCTCTGGCTCGTGCCGGATCGCTGACGCCGTTTGTAGGTCCGGAGCCGGCGCTCGCCGTCAGTCCGGCCTTAGTCCATCAGCAACTCGACGCCTGAGACGCAGAGAGCACCGCCTCCGCTGATGCTCTCCAGTCTTGCCAAGGCAGACTACCGCCCAGCCCAGCTCAAGCTGCCGCCAGCGGCGGTGCTTCGGCCACTATCCAATGCCTTTCCCCCTCCCCACAGGTCTCAGGCGGGGGCGACTCTTCACTTCCTAGGCAGCCCCCCGCGGCGCCCAACTGTGGGAGCACGCCACTCCCCAGCGATCAGAGCTCTCTCTAAAAGATGTCCTGGGGCTGTGCCATGCCTCTGGACGCTCGAGGAGCTCTAAGAGTGAACGTTGCTTTGGGTATTCTAAATGGGCCTTTCAAAGGCTTCCTAGAGTCGCCCCAAACCACACCGAGCACCCAAAAAAAAAAAATTCCTCGGGGGGGGGGGGGGGGGGGGGGGGGGGGGGGGGGGGGGGGGGGGGGGGGGGGGGGGACAGCACGAGGGTAGGTGTCGCCTGACGGCATTGCCTTATTGGTCGCATTCGGGTTCTAAGGCCTCCCCCCCCACCCGCCGAAAACCCCCCCCCTTTAACTGAACACAAAGCAATCGCCCTCATGCTAACCTCAACAGCAACAGCTTGGGAAGGGTGGCTTCACAGCGCAATGCGTTATCCCCCAAGCCAACCCCTGCGCCGGCCTCCCCATCCCCTTCGGCCACGCTCCCGACGCCCCTCTCCATCCCCCCCCCCCCCCAAAACACCGCCAAACATCACGACATCAGGTTCGAGAGGGCCAAAGAGGAACAAAACGGTAGCGCGGGAAAATGGAAACCCGCGAAGTCGTCTGAAAATGTCGGACGCGCTATCGGTCTTGCACGAGGCGCCCGGGCAGGCCTCCACCGTTGATACTGCCTCGGTTTCGCTCTCATCGGAGAGTCAAGTCGTGGGCGGGACTTCCCCGTCCGAAGTTTTGGGCGAAAGCCTAGAAAATCTCGCCCTGAAAAAGGGTCCCAGTGCCGCCTCCGGCGGCGGCGACACGCGCTCTAGCGTCGCCAGCAGCTCGGCTCGCGGCCCCGGCGCGCGAGGCAAGCGCAGCGGCCGCAAGTTTCGCGGTCGGGGCGGCAGCTCCGCAGCCGTAGGCGCGGAGGCCGCCCCGTCCGTCTCAGTCTCGGACGCCGGCTCTGTCGGCGTCTCCAGCGCAGCGCCCCCTGGCGGCGGCGTCCAAAAGCGGGCCCGGCCGGCCGGCACGCCGTCCAGCCAAGGGGAGAAGAAGCGGCCGAAATCCCTCAACTTCGCTGAGGCGGCCAAGCGAGCGCTCCAGGTCGGCGTCATCTATCGCGGTGACTCGCTAGGCAACCTGGACGAAGCGGCGGCGGAGTTTATCCGCTCGGAGACGATCAAGGCGATCGACGAGGCTGAGGGCATTGTGCCCCAGTTCGAGGAGTCGGGCCTCAAGAGCGGCGTCTTCCTGGTGACGTGCGCGGACCAGAAGTCGCTCGACTGGCTCAAGACGTTCGTCGCGGGGCTTCGGCTCGGCGACAAGCAGCTCAGCGTCCTGCCAGCGGAGGACCTGCTGAGGCGGACGAAGATGGTGGTGTTCGTTCCCGGAAAGCCTTCCGAGACGGACACCATTCTCTCTCGTCTGTCGAAGCAGAATCCGTCGCTGGCGGTGGCGCAGTGGCGCGTCTACCACAGAGACGCCTCTGACAAGGGCGTCCGCCTGATTCTGGGGGTGGACGACGAGTCGGTAGTGGCTCTTCAGGCCATGCAGTTCCGTCCGTACTTCGAGCTCAGCAGGGTTCTGTTCAACTTTGCTGGGCAGAAGTCGGAGGAGAAGTAACGGTGACACGAAGGCAGCGTGGACGCCCTTTCAATGACGTCGTCACGCCTCCTCGTCACTCAGATTAACTTGCAGCATTGTAAGGCGGCGACAGGAGTGCTTGTCCGTCGCTTTGCAGAAACGCATACATTTCCTATGCTAGCTCTCATCCAAGAGCCCTGGGTCTACGAGAAGAGGATCTGCGGTCTCTCTGGACAACAGGGAAGTTTGTTTTGGGCCACTGGTGTCCAAGTTCCCAGAGCCTGTATCTTCGTCAGGCATGGTCTCTCAGTTTCAGCGCTGCCTCAGCTCTGCGCTCGCGACGTCGCAGCGGTGCTGGTCAACTTCCAGTGGCGGGGCAGGTCGCGCAAAGTCGTCTTCGCCTCAGTCTACCTTCCCAGCGACTCGCCGACGTTACCACCATCGGCAGAGTTCGGGGCGCTCGTCGCCTTCAGCCGCGCGAAGCAGCTGCCTCTCGTAGTGGGCTGCGACGCCAACTCACATCACACGGTGTGGGGCAGTTCAGACACGAATGCCCGGGGCGACGCTCTCCTCAACTACCTGGTCAGCGTCGACTTAGAGGTGCTCAATGTCGGTGGTAAGCCGACATTCGTGACCAGCGCTC
This sequence comes from Paralinhomoeus sp. GSCO2_6, assembly GCA_030248085.1. NCBI lineage: Eukaryota > Metazoa > Nematoda > Chromadorea > Monhysterida > Linhomoeidae > Paralinhomoeus > Paralinhomoeus sp. GSCO2_6. The sequence continues at coordinate 20,924 of JASAMY010002886.1, forward strand.
GTCGTGAAGTCTTGGACATCACTCTGTGTTCTAGAGACTTTGCGTGTGAAGTGAAGAATTGGCGCGTCTCTGATGAGACGTCCTTTTCGGATCACATGCAAATCTGTTTCAGCCTAGCGTTAGATCCGCCGCCGCCGGTCTTCTACCGAGACAGGCGGGCAACAGACTGGCAGCGATTCACGGAGTCGCTGACGAGACGGTGGGGCCGCCCAACAGCTGCTCAGCAGCTTGACTCGGCCGAGTCCATCGAAGGGGAGTTGTCAACGCTGTATCGCCACGTCGGCGCTGCGTTTAGAGAAGCATGTCCAGAGAAGCGGCTGCGCCTTGGGCGTCGGGTCCCCTGGTGGACTCGTCAGCTTGGCGAACTGCGCCGAGAAGCTAGGCGCCTCTGGAGGCGCTACTACGCGTCCAAATCCGCTTTGGACTGGGAGGCATACCGCGCGGTGCAGCGCCAATTCAAGCGCCAACTACGCCAAGCAAAGACCTCTTCATGGAGGGAGTTCTGCTCATCCATTGAGGGAAGTTCTGCAGTTTCGAAGCTGTATATGGTGTTGTCTACGGACAAGCGTGTGCGTCTGGGTATGCTGCGCCTGCCGACAGGCGAGTGCACGGCTGGTAGGGGGGAGGCTCTCTCTCACCTGCTGTCCGTCCACTTTCCTGGCAGCAGCGCAGCAACGGCGCCGGCCAGTCCGGAACCGCTGCCGCAGGCGCGGCCGGACTGGCGCCTGGCCCACCAGATCGTCTCAGAAATGAGGGTGAAATGGGCGATCTCGTCCTTCTCGCCCTTCAAAGCCCCGGGGGAGGATGAGGTGTTCCCTGCCCTCTTGCAGAAGGGGTTGCCCACCCTGCTAGTCAGTCTGTGCAACGTGTTTCGCGCCTCGATCGCTCTGGGCTACATCCCCAGGGCGTGGCGTCGAGTCAGGGTGGTCTTCATCCCAAAGCCCGCCAAAGAAGATTACGCGAATGCAAAGTCGTTCAGGCCAATCAGCCTCTCGTCGTTCCTTCTGAAGGCGCTCGAGAGGCTCGTCGACAGGTTCCTACGGGACACTGTCCTGGCTCGAAGTCCGCTGCACGCGTGTCAGCACGCGTACCAAGCGGGTAAGTCTACTGAGACGGCTCTTAACTCGCTCGTCAGCCGTCTCAGCCAGTCGTTGGAGGCCGGGCAGTTTGCCATGGCGGCCTTCTTTGATATTGAGGGGGCATTTGACAATGCCCCCTTCCAAGCGATCTCACAGGCGTTGCAGGGCCGCGCGGCGCCGCCGGCCCTCGTCACCTGGGTGGAGAGCATGCTCAAGCAGCGCCTGGTCACCGCCACCATGGAGGACTGCTCAAAGGTAGTCAGCGTCCAGCGCGGCTGTCCCCAGGGGGGCGTCCTCTCGCCCCTTCTGTGGTCACTCGTGGTGGATAGTCTTTTGGTGTCACTCGAACGCCAAGGCATTTTCGCTCAGATGTACTCTGACGACGGCGCCATTGTCGTCAGTGGCATGTGTCTCAGCACAATTTGTGCTTTGATACAGCAAGCGTTGCGTTCCACAGACCGCTGGTGCGTGGAGCGAGATTTGGCCATTCAACCGGCCAAGACCGAATTGGTTCTCTTCACGCGGCGACGGAAGCTGCAAGGCCTCCGCCTGCCAAAGCTGGGGAACACTCAGCTACAGCTGTCAAGTCAGGTCAAGTATTTGGGCGTCACGCTCGACGCCAAGCTTACATGGGCGGCGCATGTCTCAAGCAAAGCCGCCAAAGGAGTTCGCGCCTTCTGGCAGGTTAAGAGAGCGGTCGGCTCCAAATGGGGTCTGACTGCCACTGTTGTGCATTGGCTGTACACAGTAGTCGTTCGCCCTATGCTTACCTATGCCGCACTGGTTTGGTGGCCCAGGGTAGAGATTGAAACTGCTCGCATTCAGCTAAGCAAGGTCCAGAGACTGGCGTGCCTCTGCATGACAGGGGCCATGGTGTCGACGCCGACGGCCGCGCTGGAGGTCCTGCTGGGCTTGCCACCGCTGGACGTCGTCGTCAAGGCTTCAGCCATGTCTGCTTGCTACCGACTCAAGCGGACTGGCCAGTGGCGCGGTGCGCGCGGTCCACACTCGCTCATCGAGGGGCAACTACTCGCTGCCGCGCCCGCAGCTGCACTCAGGGCTGACTCTATCGGTCCTGAGTTTAGTTTTGAGATGGACTTTTCCATTAAGGTTCACTCGCGGCAAGAGTGGGCGGCTGGGCGGCCGCCAGAGACGACGATGGCCGCTGTGGCTTGCTACACTGACGGCTCAAGCATTCGTCGCGCTGGCGTCGGCGCCGGCGTGTACATTCCGTCTCTGAACGTGGAGCAATCGATACCGCTTGGTAGAAGTGCAACCGTCTTTCAGGCGGAAGTTTTGGCCATCAGCTACGCTGCCCAGCATCTGGCGGGGCTGGAGGTTGGCGAGGAGGACGTCGCGATTTTCTCTGATAGTCGCGCCGCCCTCCTGGCCATTAGTTCCTGCAAGACGAGCTCTCGTCTTGTACGGGAGTGCAGAAATGCGCTCAACGCTATTCGTGCTCGGAGCATTCAACTGTTCTGGGTTCCAGGACACTCAGGGGTTGCAGGAAACGAACGCGCCGACGCTCTGGCTCGTGCCGGATCGCTGACGCCGTTTGTAGGTCCGGAGCCGGCGCTCGCCGTCAGTCCGGCCTTAGTCCATCAGCAACTCGACGCCTGGAGACGCAGAGAGCACCGCCTCCGCTGGGATGCTCTCCAGTCTTGCCGACAGGCCAAGGAACTGATCGCGGGCCCGTCAAAGGACCTGTCCAGGAGAGTTCTCAAGCTGCCGCGTGCAGTGGCACGTGTAGTGTGCGGTGTGCTTTCAGGCCACTATCTCAATGCGCACTTTCGGCGCATCGGCCTCGCCGACAGCCAAGTGTGTCTCAAGTGCGGGGTGGAGGACGAAACGTGTCTTCACTTCCTAGGGCAGTGCGACGCCCTCGCGGTGTTGCGCCTCAGACTGTGGGGAATGGCGTACGCCACTCCCCAGCAGATTCGAGAGCTCTCTCTAAAAGATGTCCTGGGGCTGTGCCATGCCTCTGGACGCTTCGAGGAGCTCTAAGAGTGAACGTTGCTTTGGGGTATTCTAAATGGGCCTTTCAAAGGCTTCCTAGAGTCGCCCCCAAACCAACAACAACAACACGCACGCACGCACGCACGCAACCAAATCAGAAAGAATATTCCAGAGCTCATTGGCCAAAGCACGGGCGGGTTGGTGCTGCGCGGCTGGCTGCAGCTCTCCTACAGCACCATCCTCTTCTCAGCGGCGTCCCGCGCTCTCCCTCATGCCCTGGGCGCAGAGCACCGCTCAGGTACTCATGCGACGACGTACTATGTACGACAGTTGATACACTACTAGGACATATACCGCCAATCATCCAATAGTTCCCCATGCCCGAGCTTCAATGGTGAGTCGGTACGCCGAGGTTGAACAACAGCCCCCAACCATTTATTAGTGTCCCCAATATAATTGTACTCACTTTTTGGATTTGATCAATGGAAACACTAATAGAGCAGTAGTATGTACAGGCAATAGGCATACAAGAGGGTACGAAGGATTTCCATGGTAACACCGCTACCACAGACGTTACTGCTGCTACAACTATACTACAGTATGTAGTACTATACTGCTCGCCAGCAATTGAGACGAGTGCTCAAGAACGCTACTAAATAGGCAATTGTAATGCAAAATTTGGTCTGCACTTTTAAATTTTGAACATCGTTCCAGTGCCCCCGACCATTAATATCCCTCCTCCAATAGTGCCACAAAGGGTTGAACGTGTAGTGCCCTCGTTTCACTATTGGAAGATGTACGTGTCATTTTGGTGTTCCACCCAGCGCCCACATTGCAGATTTATTACAAGCTCATCTTTGACGGAATCACAGCCATGGCCAACGACGTGCACTGCAAGATGATCAGCGAACTGATCGCGCCTCATGAGGTCTTCTCCCATTGCTTGCGATTTGTATTGTTCGAGAGGGCATACAATGTTGGAGTTCCAAACGTTTTATAATAAATTTCTATTTTTTTGAGTGGACCTTGATTTACTCGTTGCTCCTGTAGCTTAGGGTATTGGCAGATTCGCGATAAGAAGCTTTATAAAATACAGAGGGAAGTACTGCTCTCGTTTGACAGGCAGACGCGCGCACAAAGTGGTTTCTTCTACGTAACCTGTAGATACATAAGGCATCGTATGGATTAGTGGTAGAGAATCGGCCTCTTGCGCGCACGGTTCTGGGTTCGATTCTTGATGGACCCACTACGAGTACTTCCCTCTCAATGGAAATTCTCGTGCTATGTACCACTCCCTTAGGTTACAGATGGCGTTCTTCCGAATGTCTTTGCCTAATTTCGCAGCTCTAGGCGGGAAGACGTCACGGAGATGGGTACCTATGCTACATGGGCTATTGATGGCCTCCTAGCGTTGCCCATCCTAATCCAACAACAACAACAACAAAAGAAAATCGATTCCAGATGGGCAAGGTCTTCGCCATCGTGGGCCTCGTCACCTACCTGAACGAAATGGTGCAGCGCCTAGGGCTACTGCAGATCTATAAGGTAACGGTCGAGACCTACCCACCGGCGGCTTGGTACGCGCTGGCTGCGCTCTGTGGAGTCGTGCTGCTTGCCTGGGTGCCTGGCCACCTGCTCTACTTCGACGAGAAGCGCCACGTTCTGCGACGAGACAACGAGAGGAAGCAGCGTCGTCTGCTCGAGGAAAGCTGAGATTGTGACGCATCTACAGAATCGTGCGCGTCGTGGTGACACTTGGACATTGAGATGGAAGGACCCAAGCGCGAATGTCACTGTATCACTCTTCGAATATCACTCTTCACAAGCGATGGAAGGCGTGCCGCCAACCTGGAACGTCACTGAATCTACTCCACTGCCCTCTCAAAGTTTTTACACTACGCGTCACTCGTGGGGCGAGTAGTCGTGCCTGTGGAAATGCACATGCCAGCCATATACAGACACAGGCGAAAACACGTGATTGCCGTCCTGCAAAAGGTTCATAGCGTACGTAGGCTGAGCAAAGTCGTGAACCGTGCCTGAACCTGACTGTTGTTGTTCTTGGACGGCGCCAGAAGGTCACGAGGGATTGGGAGCTTTCCACTAAGCACCAGTTTACGTTCCGTCCTGTCGGCAGAGCGCTGCAGAAAGGGGCGGTTGGAGCGCGCGCTTCATGTTTGCGCAGCCGCTTAAATCCGCTGCTGATTACGGCTCGCAAAATCGGGTCGCGCGTCGTTGCTGCTCAGTCGAAAGTCGTGTTTCGCTTGTACCATGTGAGAAGCCATGGCAGCGTCTGCGCCGCTCGCACAGACGCTGTCATTGCCAAGCCAAAGTTCTCTCTGAGTGCCACAATGGAGAAAGCCCAACAACTCCTGGCCGTTCCGCTCTCGCTTTTACCTCTCCCTTCCGCAAAGCGTTAGGCCAGAGTAGAGAGTTGCGGTCGACCTTCTATGCGCCTATTTCATTTTTACATTTTCAGAATTCATCTACCGCTCTTAGTCTTATTCTTAGCGGTTTCCTCTCCTGGTGGCGTGTCTGCGGTCGAACCTCGCGCAGTCTGCGTTCCGCAGGTATGTATGTCAAGAGCGCGCTGCAATGTTTTGTCTCGACGTTTTCACGCAACCTTCTCCAGGCGACAAGTTCTACACGTGTGGTGAACATCATCCGCCGTCCTTCGAGAAGGAAGGGCAGATGGCGCGCGGCGACCGCCATGCCCGAGGCACTGTACGGCGTCGCATCGGCCTACCACGATGGACAGCTATACGCCATTGGCGGCTACAACGGAGGCCACAAGGCGCCTCAACGTGCGCACCGGCAAGTGGCAGGCGGTGAAACCGCTGCCGAAGTCGACGTGCGTACTATTCCCTCCGTGGACGATGTGACGCATTTCCTCTTTGTTCAGCGGTTACGGCCGCGCTCTGAAGGTCGGCATTAACCGGGGCGAGTACGGAATCCTCTTCTGTGGTGGACAGCGACCCGGCGAAGGATCCCCCGACTGTTGGATCTACGACATCCGCAACAACCAGTGGCACACGACGAGAGCAGTACTTCCCTCTGTATTTTATAAAGCTTCTTATCGCGAATCTGCCAATACCCTAAACTACAGGAGAACGAGTAAATCAAGGTCCACTCAAAAAAATAGAAATTTATTATAAAACGTTTGGACTCAACGTTTATACCCTCTCGAACAATACAAATCGCAAGCAATGAGAGAAGACCTCATACGCGATCAGTTCGCTGATCATCTTGCAGTGCACGTCGTTGCCATGGCTGTGATTCCTCAAAGATGAGCTTGTAATAAATCTGCAATGTGGGCGCTGGGTGGAACACCAAAATGAACGTACATCTTCCAATAGTGAAACGGGGCCTCACGTTCAACCCTTTGTGGCACTATTGGAGGAGGGATATTAATGGTCGGGGGCACTGGAACGATGTTCAAAATTTAAAAGTGCAGATCAAATTTTGCATTACAATTGCCTATTTAGTAGCGTTCTTGAGCACTCGTTTCAATTGCTGGCGAGCAGTATAGTCTACATACTGTAGTATAGTTGTAGCAGCAGTACGTCTGTGGTAGCGGTGTCCCATGGAAATCCTTCGTACCCTCTTGTATGCCTATTGCCTGTACATACTACTGCTCTATTAGTGTTTCCATTGATCAAATCCAAAAGTGAGTATAATTCTTCTGTTTGGGGACACTAATAAATGGTTGGGGGCTGTTGTTCAACCTCGGCGTACCGACTCACCATTGAAGCTCGGGCATGGGGAACTATTGGATGATTGGCGGTATATGTACCATAGTAGTGTATCACACTGTTCGTACATAGTACGTCGTCGCATGAGTACCTGAGCGGTGCTCTGCGCCCAGGCGACCATGAGGGCAGAGCCGACGCTGCCGACGCCGCTGCAGAAGAGGATGGTGCTGTAGGAGAGCTGCAGCCAGCCGCGCAGCACCAACCCGCCCGTGCTCTGACCAACGAGCTCTGGAATATTCTTTATGATTTGGTTGCGTGCGTGCGTGCGCGCGTGCCTGCGCGCGCGTGCGTGCGTGCGTGCGCGCGCGTGCGTGCGTGCGTGCGTGCGTGCGAGCGTGCGTGCGTGCGTGCGTGCGTGCGTGCGTGCGTGCGTGCGTGCGTGCGTGCGTGCGTGCGTGCGTGCGTGCGTGCGTGCGTGCGTGCGTGCGTGCGTGCGTGCGTGCGTGCGTGCGTGCGTGCGTGAACTTACGAACTGCTCCGTTGACGAGAGCATAAATGGCGAGGTTAGACGGCTGCCACTCAAACGGTCTATTCAATGTGTAGACGCGTAGCAGAGCTGAAGAACGAACGTGCACTTTTAAAAAGTTGTGAACGCACCGAAAATCATTGTTTGATGGAAAACCAAAGTTTCACGACAATCAAAAAAAAGGCTTACCTAATATCCAATTCCATTTGGCTCAACATGGTCAATACACCAGTACGTACTGTTTTCATCGTGCAAATTGTTTTGGCGGGTCAGTTGGTTGTCGATTTATGGGTGGGAAGAAAGAGGCTATCATGAGGAGGGCCAATTAGGCGTTTGCAGCATGTATGGGTAGTATAAATACCTAGTTAACCTTAAACCTGTCACAGACAAGTCTGCAAATATGCGCACAGTAAGATACCGTACCCTCTTCTTGGAGGCCAGCGGAGAAATTAACCGTTGCCTGCAGAATGAGCAGCAGCAGCAGGATGCGCTTCCATCTGGGCCGTCTCTTGAAGACCACTTTCAAAGACTGCCACTCCATGCGCGCCACCTGCGTCAGCACTCTGACGCCCACGTTTTGACTGGAGTTCCTGAATGCATTTTCCTCCCCTTCGGGGACGTATTCCTTCCATGAGATGCGCAATCATTATTAAAGTGATAGTAGCCCCACAATTGCTCCATAGTCGCGCAAAAATCGACAGAACCTGCCTAAAACCTACATGAGCGTCCCGCCCTACAATGGGCGTGACGCGTTGCTGCATTACCCTGTGTGCATATGCATTCCAATGCATATGCATATGCAGTGTGCATATGCATTCCAATGTACCTCCAGTATGTAGAGTGTGTAGGGTACCTGTCTCTCTGTTCTCGCAAAATGGGCCTAAGATTTGGCAAGAGTATCAGAGCAGTGAGAAAGGCCGCAGTCGCTAGGCATGTCGAGGCGAGAGAGCCAACTTGTGGAGCCAGCTTCAGTGGACCATAATAACGTTCAATTGCAAAACCGCTCAATACATTGCCCAGAAACGTTCCCAATCCAATCATTTGGCCTGTAGTGATCAACTTGCATTCAGAGCAAGTGTGCTTAATTTGCAAACTGCATGCTTACATTTGCATTGCATTTGCATTGCATTTGCATTGCATTTGCATTGCATTTGCATTGCATTTGCATTGCATTTGCATTGCATTTGCATTGCATTTGCATTGCATTTGCATTGCATTTGCATTGCATTTGCATTGCATTTGCATTGCATTTGCATTGCATTTGCATTGCATTTGCATTGCATTTGCATTGCATTTGCATTGCATTTGCATTGCATTTGCATTGCATTTGCATTGCATTTGCATTGCATTTGCATTGCATTTGCATTGCATTTGCATTGCATGCATTGCATTTGCATTGCATTTGCATTGCATTTGCATTGCATTTGCCTTGCAGTTGCATTTGCTTTGCATTTGCATTGCAATTGCATTGCAATTGCATTGCATTTGCATTGCATTTGCATTGCATTTGCATTGCATTTGCATTGCATTTGCATTGCATTTGCATTGCACACAAACAAACCATTGACGATGAACCTTGCGTAGAGCAGATGCTTTTTATGCAACATGTCATCCACAATGAACGCCTTTATTTGTGGAATAACGATGATAAAAAGGCCCATTGGGGGTCCAAACAGCAGATAAGGCCACACACCCAGATTGAGTGTCACGGATGAGAACAGCTGGAACAGAAGAGAAGAGCAAGTGAGGAACACTGTGCCCGCAGCGATGAACCCTTTTCTACCCAGGACGTCAGCATACGCGCCTGTGGTTGAGGACACCGCAGTGCCAATACTTGCATATGGCATGCAGCAAGGCAACGCACCCAGCAACGGTCCCAGCCCTATCTGCACGAGTTGTCTGCCAGCCGAGGTGAGCTGCGCCACCCGTGCCAGCTGCTGCGTGATGAAGACCTCCTTCTGAGCGGTGGAGCCGTTGAAGACGGCGTCCTTGTGCAGGTCCAGCAGGCGGGACTTGAGCATGGTCGGGTCAAAGACGTTGAAGATTTGGAAGGACGTCATGACCAGCAGCGTCACGAGTTCCACGTTCAAATGGCGCCGCACCTATGTATACGACATTGGCGCTCGATTGCGTTGCGATCAGGAGTAGAGACAGTTCTGTCAAAAGTATCTTTTGGTTGAGCCATGCATTCTATGCTGGCTTGTGCAAATTTATCCTTGCAATCCGTTTGATGAACTGTTGATGCATCGTCTTCACCTTACTTTACTGTACCTTACCATACTGTACATACCTGCAGCAGCTTCCTGCCATTCTCCACCAAAGAATCCATCTTCACTCGAAGCACTTCAGCGTCCAACTGTGTTCTCGATATACGAATATGGTTTCACTAACGCGCTCCCTAATAGTTCAGCCTCCTCAAGTAATACCATGCCCATATACAGTGCTATGGAGTTCGTGGGACAAGCACTTGTTGTCATGCACCTAGATCATTGTGGTAACGTCTTGTGATGGGATCCTAGTCGTGTCGAGAAATACTGAATAAAATCGTGACAAATACTGTGGAAAAACGTGATAAATACAAACACAAGCACACATGCGGACACAAACGCGCACGCACGCACGCACGCACGCACGCACGCACGCACGCACGCACGCACGCACGCACGCACGCACGCACGCACGCACGCACGCACGCACGCACGCACGCACGAAGACGAGTGCATGCGTTTCGCGCAAGAATTGTACGAACACCAGCAATGTACACGATCCAGCACCGGCCGGCGTGTAACACATTTAAAACGTCTTGCGAGTAGCGACACACGTTGAGAGTGCCGTATACATCAAGTTGCATTAGTATCAATTCGCAACCAGAATTTGCCTACGCGGTGGGGGAGCAGGAATAAATCAATAAATCTTTTTATTGATGAACACACCAACACAGTTGCTGACCAATGCTGCTTGACACGTTGTAAAGGATGACACAGTACAGGGACCGTAAAGCAATGCACGAGGTACGGATGTATACGCAAATTCAAAGTAAAGTTAACCACGTACCACTGGAGGGGTATAACTCACGACACCCTACAGAAAATAGTTGGTAAGCGAGAGTTCAAAGGTGTGCAATAAACATCAAAGTGTGTCATCTGCCTTTTGTCGACTGGGGCACTTTCAGTGGTTTATGTAGTTCACTGGTTTTGACAGTGTTTAAAAGATCCCACAAATCAGTCCAGTGGACGACACTCTCATTCTCCGACGGTGGCTGTAGGAAGCAGTCCAGCTGCAGAGGTGCTGCTGGTCGCAGCGCTGACGTTGGCGACCGTGGAGGGGCGCGGCAGCATCCCAGCAGAGGAGGCGAGACAGTAGTTGGACGGCCTCGCGCTCGAGGCCTCGCCAGGGAGGCGCCGAGGCGACTCCGATTCCGGGACCTTCTTGCAGAAGAGTACGCTTCTGGTTGGGAGGGAGGCGGTGTGGTACTGATTTGATTATAGGTGTAGGTGTAGCCACAAGAGTGGTGCTACGGTTGTTCCTTTTTTTTGGATTATGAGCAACGCCAGGAGGCCGTCAATGGCCCAGGGGTAACATACATACATACCCATAGCCATGACGCCTTCCTGTCTAGAGCCACCTACATAATTAGCCAAAGGCATGCGAAAGGACGTCCTCGACCAAGTGGCTCCGTCAAGAATCGAATCCAGAACTGTGCACGCAAGAAGCCGATTCTCTACCACTAGGCCATACGCTGCTCTGTACACTGCGGTTGCAAGAGAGAGATGTGAGTGTCCAACCACAGCGCTTCCCTCAAGGCGGCCCGGTACCTGGAGCTGAAGAGCGCGTACACGAGCATGTTGGTGGCGCAGTTGACAGCGGCTAATGAGTTGCCGCACTCGACCAGGAACAGAAAGAGCGGGTTCACGGGACCCTGTGAACAACGAGAACGGTTTTGTCTATGACGAGAACTGCGGCACGCACGCGCGCGCGTGCGCGCACGCGTGTGCACCAACACGCACGGACGCACGCACGCACACACGCACGCACGCACGCACGCACGCACGCACGCACGCACGCACGCACGCACGCACACACGCACGCACGAACGCACGCACGCCCGCACGCACGCACGCACGCGCGCACGCGAGCACGCACGCACGCACGCACGCACGCGCGCACGCGAGCACGCACGCAAACTGCGTTGTTAAGCGATCTAGGCGGTTTTTAGCCTTTTAATCTGTATCTTTTAGTCTACGACGACAGCCCAATCAAAATTGCTCCCAGCAGCCTCACGGGCGCGCCCCTCCTCTGTCGGAAGAGGTCGACCAGGTCAGCGACTTGGGGCGGCGAGTAGCAGAGGAGGAAGAGCGACGCGGCCACCACGACCATGCGCGTGACGTTGCGCTCCTCCCGGCCGCGCCGTCGACGCCCACCGCCACGGCGACGACGACGCTCGCGACGTCTGGCGGACGGCTGTGGAAACAGCCAGCAGCAACCAGCCAGCTTCTGGCTACAAATTACTCAAATTGCAGATTTCGGAATGCTCAGAGTTTAAAATCAAGGGGCTGCGTCCACTCGAACGGGTGTTTACATGTGTAGTTCCGGGTATGGGGGGTGTGGACCCGGTTAAAAGAATGCAGCTGTGTCAACAGCCGTCCCTCGTTCCGTCGATTGCATGGCTGGACGTCTCAGGCTCCGGCATACAGCTCAGAGAAGCGACTGAGTTTCTGGGCGCCATGAGACCAGCAGACATGGCCAACTCAGCGAATCCCTGCAAGTTAGTATGCTTTTAGAAGTAGCAGAAAATTAGGGAAACAAAAGCCATTCTCTTTGGTCATAGGATGACGCTCTTTTTAGCGATTCGAATCCTGAAAACGCCCACCTCTACGGACATTCGTGCGACAGGTGCTGCGTCGGCGCTGAGCATACGTCTCAAGGCGTCCGCCTTGTGAATCTCGTTGATGGCATGTGGAGACTAGAAATTAACTGCAGCCCCTTTTGGTTCCCACTCTAGAAGGACGGGACGGGATCAGGAGACCCCCCGCCGCAGCGGCGCCGCGCGCTTCCCCGCCATCCCTCCCTTCCAATCGCGACTCGCGGCCTCCCTCCCTCCCCTTCTGCGCGCGCGACCCACGGCCACACGCTAACGACGCCGTCGGGGGGGGGGATGAAACGGGGGGGGGGGGGGGGATGAAACGGCGTAATTTAAAACATTTACAAATTAATTAAAAAGATGACAATTTCTTTATGTGGACAGTTTCGACAAGCTAATGGACCTGTCTTGCGGTGCGCCGCCGTTCTTTTTATCCTCCCCAGGTAGCCGAGAACAGTCAGCGCTCCAAACGGTAGCAGGAACAGGAGCACAGTACGGGCAAATACTCGATACAGCAGAAAGTAGGCGGCGCTGTCTACCAGGACCGTGGGCCGCAAGAGGGTGGAGGTGTGCGGGTAAAAGGAGGCACTGGCGCAGGCCACATGGACGAATTAAAAACGACCACTGTCTGTTTGAGGAAAGAAAATAAAAAGGGCTCTTGTTTGCCCGGTGTAACACTGGCCGCTACGTTTTCGAGAATGGTACTTTTTGAATTTATTTCAATCGGCGACTTTTAATTCGTCCCAATTCCAATTCGAACCATCGTGGTAATGTGACACAAATTGAAGCGAGCAGCACAGCGTAAATGACGCAGCGCACTTTGCGACGATTGCTTTCGAACAGCTTGACTGCCAATGGATAGCGTAAGCCGAAGTAACGATACGCTGAAAGTACTGGGATGGCTCCTTCGAGAACGGCAATTCGGCCTTAACAACGGCCACCTCTATACAAGCGTGCGTACGTGCGTGCGAGAGTGCGTGCGTGCGTGCGTGCGTGCGTGCGTGCGTGCGTGCGTGCGTGCGTGCGTGCGTGCGTGCGTGCGTGCGTGCGTGCGTGCGTGCGTGCGTGCGTGCGTGCGTGCGTGCGTGCGTGCGTGCGTGCGTGCGTGCGCGTGCGCGCCTTCGTGCTTACCTGTAATCGCGCTCATAAGGTAGATACTAGCATTTCTGGCTAGATGTGACAGAGGAAAGGCTAAAACGGTGAGAGCGTCGGAAGCTTCGAGAAACTCGCGGTCTTTTGAAGTTGTCGCCATCACCGGCAACGGAAAGAGCATCAGACAGCCGGTCAAGAGGATCAAGTCACACACGGTCAGCATGGGAGGGCGTCTTGTCGTCTAGTACACCATTAACTATTTTCCCTTAGAAATCCTACAATTTTTATACCGTAACATTGATTTCGTTGTTGTCTCACCTACAGTATCTGATCAGAAAAGAATCCATAGAACCACGAGCTCAACAATATTCCTGTGCAGTCGATGGTGTTCTTAGCATACAGACAGAAAGCACAAAAGCAACAGACAAAAGACAGTAGAAGATTAGTTATCTTGGAAAAAAGTTATTTTAATAGTCAATCCTACAGCAGTAAGAAGAAACAAAGCGCCGCCCCAGAAGAGAAATCGGTTGACCGTCGCATGACGCATCCCCTTCGAACTAAAGACGACCAAATTGACAACATTCACTAGCCAGAAATAATTCCATTACCTATGGTTTTTCATTATTATTTTTTACAGCGTTGTTCAAAGCGAATAAAATGATTGATAAAATAGTTGTAAAATGGTGGAATTATTCCTGCTATGCCGATGACCGATATTGGCATGTTGACACCCACTCTCATAAACACCTGTTTTGGGACGGGTTATTCAGAATTGCTGCAAATGTGTGTGTGTTGTATATAAAAGACAACTGTTGATGTTTACCATTTTAAGTTTATAAAACCTTAAAAACTTTAAAAAGTGAAATGCATAATCCGCCCCTGAATCCAGTGGTAATCCTTTTCGTCGCATTCGCTTAAGTTCATAGCCATTGTTTCATTTCTTATTTTGATTTGTGATTTCTAAATTATTTCTCGTCTTGCGCTCAAACTTGCAGTGCAGGTTTTCTTTCTTTGCTTAAGAAGCCTGGCTGCACTTGCAGTTATTCTCGGTACCAGCGTGAGAGCGGAGCTTAGATGGAGCTTGCGACTAAACTTGATTGGCTTCCCTCCTCTTGCCACCCCCGTCGGAAGCGCGGTTGCGTTGGCTGTCTAGAAACACGCGAATTAGCGTACCCGAGCCATTCCTTGGGGAAATTTGACGCCAATCAAGGAAGAGATAGGAAGCGATAGGCTAACTAAATCTGACAAGAACCAGCCGCTCCTTCCAGCGGTGCGGAGGATAGCTCGAGAAACAGCGTGCTAGAACTGAAAAGCAGCGCTGACGGACAGTTGTTGAGTTGCACCTGGGTAACGGTTTTATGCAGTTCTCTGAGGTTGACTAAGAGACTAGAGGCTCAATCGCACGCACGCACGCACGCACGCACGCACGCACGCACGCACGCACGCACGCACGCACGCACGCACGCACGCACGCACGCACGCACGCACGCACGCACGCACGCACGCACGCACGCACGCACGCATGCACGCACGCACGCACGCACGCACGCACGCACCCATGCATGCACGCACTCATGCATGCACGCACGCATGAACGCACGCATGCATGCACGCATGGATGCACACACGCACGCTCGCTCGCTCGCACGCCCGTACGCATGCACGCACGCACGCACGCACGCTCGCACGGATTCAGAGGAAGCGGCAAAAGGAATCCTTCCTCTTTGCCAAGTCGTCAAAAGGAGTGAACGTCAGACGCAGGATGCAGATTCAATTAACGCCTCGGCGAGCGACGCTAGCCATCACTGTCCCCTCTCAGTAACGAATGCGCGAGTGTGCCAAGGGAGGTGGTGAAGCACTCAACCGCACGTGTACATGTCAAATGCCCTGCAACCAAAATTGGCTCTATTCTTAGCCTGGAGCGATGCATTGCGCCGACGCACGAAACGTGCGACATAAAAGCCGACATGTTGCGCCCAACGGCTTCATATGGGTCTTGATTCGTGCGTCACTGTCTAGCGTGAAGGTCGTCTTCTTGAACGACACGCGTCATTGGCAATGGTGCAACGGCGAACGGAACGGCTAGGTATAGTTGAGTGCGTCGTGCTGTTGCACTCAGAAATATGCTGGATTTTAATTGTTCAAAAGTTAACTTGAATTGTAAGGATCTATTAGCTGCTTTCTTTCAGCTTCAAATACGGGGTGTAGGTATGTGGACAATGTAACTAACGTACGATTGTGCACACGCACGTAAATTACTGTACCCATGAACAAAGCAATAAACCACAACACTGCTCGTACAACGAAAGACATGCTCCAACACAGATACCGACTGCGTATATCAGCGGTTTCGTTCCTCCGGCAAACGATCACCCTTGTCCATCCTCCTACGCTGCGGAACCCGTTTTCTTGAACATGTCGGTGCCTTTCTTGGCGTAGAAGTAGCCGCCGAAGCCGCCGCAGGCCAGTCCTCCCGCCAGACAGCAGCAACCCACCAACACCAGCACCAAAATGCCCAGTCCACTGGCGAAGATGCCTCCCATGCCGCCGCCGCTCTTGCCTTTTCCGCCGAGTTTCTTTTTGGCTAAAATGTCGAGACACTACACTTCCGTACCAAACCGCAAATTTCTAATAGTGTACCAACCGGATTTTGCGACTAAAACTCTAGGGTTTACAATCGGAGAACCGTCTTAGGAGAAATGTGCCCTATTATTGCGAGAGGACAGAGGTGTAATTTGTTTTTACTTGCAAACTTCAAGTTGAAACTACAAATTAAAAAAAAACGTGATTAATTAACGTTGGCCACCTCTTTTCTGGGGACAATTCCCCTAATTGTAACCATCATCCGATCGCATCGACATGGACCTCGGTCTCTCCAAACATGATTTGTTCAGTGTTTGGTTTGTGCAGTGCGGTCGTATACGCGTACAGTGTGGTGTGGTGTACGCGCGTAATATGTACATGTGCAAGAAGACTAATTTTTCCATCCTAATTTAATTTAATTTTATTGGCCTTGGTGGGAGCATACTGCAAATTGCGAAGCTTACATCCAATGTACAACATACATGCTTACAGTGCATACATGTTCACGCTGCGAAGTGCAAACCTTCGACTGCAGACAGGCTCATTAGCAGCAGTCCAAGAAGCAGCAGCGTCGTTGCCTTAGACATTCCAGCCATTCCGTTCGATTTGTGAGTCGCTTTTCTCGTGTGCGCAGTCAACGTTATGTAGTTTGTCGTGCAAACGTTACGAGTCAGAGACGCTTCAAACTGGCTTTGGCACGCAGGAAGGGTTGCATTCGTGAAATGAGAGCAGAGCGTTTGCTTATCGGCTTGCGTGCGCCAGCAAAGCCGGCCAGAATGACACACCTTGCTTTTCGAGTTTGTTTTCACGCTCGCGGGCCCTGTATGTGTTTGTGCTCTATGCTCTACGAGTTTTGAAAGCTTACAAATCAAAATTAAAAAAAAAAACGAAATTGGTACACAACACAGATAAAGGTTCAAAGTTTGTGTACGGCGAATATCACCCCATTCGGACGCAACACAAACAGCCTGAGTGGCACAGCTTTTTTTGTGAAAAGCACGTTTTTAGTTAGGTCTACTGTGCAGTGCAGAATTAAAATGAATTCCAGAATTAACAGAATTAAACGTGGGGGAGCGTTCCAGGAACATTGTTTGTGTGGTCGCGTTTGCGCGTTTTGCGTGTCAAATGTCAAATCGCGTCAGAAGACGCCGCTCCAGTCGCGCCTGACCCACGTGACCGACACCGGAGGACGTCACATTGACGTGCAACACTTGCGATTCCATACTTGAACGGAACCCCAACTGTTCCACCTGATTCAAAGGCGCAAAGTTGGGTGTGTTCTAAAGTACTCGAGTAAACAAAGGGCAAGCTAGTGTTGGCTACAGAAAGCCTGCGCGATAGATAGACAGCGACCGTGCGCCAGCGCATGCACCGGGCAGACGCTGATGAGTTCCTACAAAGAGGCTGTAGTTTGCTCGAATTATGATCATGAAATCTTTTACTAGTGCAGCAACCATTTTTATCGTTTTCCTCCTTGTTCAAGCGCTTCTGATTGAGTGTAGGCGTTGAATTGCGTGCGTGCGTGCCTGCGTGCGTGCGTGCATGCGTACGTGCGTACGTGCGTGCGTGCAATCCCACACAATCTTACGCTCCCTTGCCAATATCTTCAGCAAAAGGAGGCGGAGGCAGAGGCGGAGGAGGTGGCAGAGGCGGCGGAAAGGGCAGAGGCGGTCGCTATAAGGGCAGAGGAGGTGGTGGTGTAGACATCGACTGCGACGACGACGACGACTCGACATGCGATGGGGAGCAGGCGCCAGAACTGCTCTTCATTGTTATGGGAGTCGTATGTGTTGGATTCCTGGTAGTGGCGTCCTGCGTTTTCGCTGTCTACAAGCGCAACACGTGCAGCTCCGGCGACGATTCCGACGCGGAAGCAGCTGATTGGTGGCTGACTGACTGGTGATTTTGACTTACCGTAGTGATCGAACATTGTGTTGCACATGCGATTTTACTTTTGGCTGTACACCCGTTGCAGATAATTGCGAAATTCAAAGACGTTGCATGGTCCTGTATATCTTTGAACTCGTTGTACCTTTCGTATACGTCATTCGAATTCTTGCATGAACTAAATGTATTCGATATGTACCTGCATGCCGTAGTAAATGAGCACAGTAAATTCTCCGCTATTGCGTCAGTTTACTAGTAAGTACCGTAAATCGTGCAATAGTGCAGCGGGGCACTATACGTGGCTGGGGGCGGGGCACTATTGGAGGGTGGTTAACTATTGTTTCAACCTAAAAATTGGTATCAGCAGAGTAAATCCACATTTTTTATTTGAGTATATTATTGTCATGTTACTGCCATTGTTTACTGCCCCCTTTTGTTACTTCTTACTGACATCTTAATTTCTCTGTTGGGGTTTGTATGGGGGTTTGGAAATTTATTTTGTTCCGGCTCTCTGGGGCGGTCAGTGGCTGTCAACATTTTCACTGAACCATCCCCAAGGAAACTGGCTATCCCTGATGCCTCCCTGTGGTAGAGATTTTTTTGCTTGCGCGCTGTTATTTTTTGATTTATTTTTATCTTTTTTATTTGGATTACCTTTTTTATTGTCCACCTACTGGTATACCTACACACAGGCCATCGCGTGCTGATGATGGAACACGTGAACAGTTAATTCTTGTATATGTTTGAGCCCGAAAAGAAGAATTGGCTTGCAGTGCTAGTTGTTGTTCTATTTTTTTAAATTTTTTTTTGAAATATTTTTAACATAATATTTGAGGATCATTGGTTCTTTGTCTTCAGGCCTCACCTCCAAACTTATTGCACCAGTCCCTGTCTTATTGCACCACTAGTCCAGCACTGTCGTCCTACAGAGCTCTATGATGATTCACTGTACTATTTTCCGAAGAATTTCCCAGCAAAATTCGCGCTGCGACTTCCTGTTAGAATCGAATGGAATCATTTGGTTGGCGAAAGCGGGTGTGGGGCAGTGGAGTGTCACCTCAGCTGTACGCAGCTCCGCTTTGACGCACTGTGTCTGGTGGCTGTGCAGTTTTGGATCTGCCACGTAGGCAGCTTTTGCATCAATGTCGCAGTTTCACGTCGGTTTTGCAAAACATTATTCAACCGGAATCCCAAGTATTCGACCCAACTTTATTTGTCGTGCATCGCTGTCTGCTTCGGAGCGGATCTTTGAGCAGTTCAATTGATGAAAGCAGTGTGGCTAAGTGAAGTGTCGATTGACACAATATGCACAGTTCGCAATGAGTTTGGTTCAACGGTTTTCAATGGAAATCCGGGTTTTCAGAGGCGCTTTGTCCACGTATACAGGTAGTTAGCATTTAAGAGAACTCTGCATTCCCTATGCTCCAGAAAGTAGCATTTTATTGAGTTACCAGTCAGATTGGTAACGCTTGACCCAACAAGGAAGAAGACTGCAAAATGAAGTTGATTGGAATCATTCTGTTGGCCTGCATAGCAGTTTTTGCCTGCAGCAGCGCTTCGGTGGTCAAGCGTCAGGTCGATGACTGGCACATGAAAATGCCAAACTTTGCGGAAATCGGAGTGAGTGTTGCCAAGGCTCATGAGAAGGGTATGTCGCACATGCGGGATGTCCAGTCGCAAGCGATGATGCCGAACGCTGAGGACTACCACAAAATTATGGAGAAAGCCAAGGCTGATGCAAAAGCAGGCATGGCTGAGGCGCAAGCGAACATGCCGAACAAAGAGGACTTCCTCAAGATGATGGAGAAGGCCAAGGCTGATGCAGAAGCAGGCATGGCTGAGGCGCAAGCGAACATGCCGAGCAAAGAGGACTTCCTCAAGATGATCGAGAAGGCTAAGGCTGATGCAGAAGCAGGCATGGCTGAGGCCCAAGCGAACATGCCGAGCAAAGAGGATTTTCTCAAGATGATGGAGAAGGCTAAGGCTGATGCTGAAGCAGGCATGGCTGAGGCGCAAGCGAACATGCCGAGCAAAGAGGACTTTCTCAAGATGATGGAGAAGGTCAAGGCTGATTCAAAAGCAGGCATGGCTGAGGCGCAAACGAACATGCCCAGCGAGAAGGACCTTGATAAGATTGTGGACGATGTCAATGCCGAGATTGAGGATCAGTCTCTCCCAACCCAGGAAGAGCTGTTTGAGAGTGCCGCGGAAGCCCAGAATGACCTTGAGAAGTCTGTACCCGACCGGGTAGATCTTGACAAGATCATGGAAAATGCAGAAGCTGCTCTGGAGAAGATGATTCAGGAGGAGCAAATGTAAACCTAGAGGTGGAATATTGATGAATTTGTCAGGCACACTCTTTGATATCCATTGTTAGGCAATTGTACTGTGAGTGTGCATGCAAGGACGGCATTTGCAAGGATGCAAGGATGTCAGTGTATTTCAACAACTGATTTAATGGCTGATGGCAGAAGTGTGTTCTTCATTTGCAAACACGTGCATTCCACCAATGCATCAAACACTGCTTGCAGTAGCAGTAGGATCACTCTCTTGTTGTGTGAGAGCAGGATGCGAGCTTTCATAGTGATTTTTCTGTTGTTCTGATGTAATCGAGCGGACCATTAGAAAAGAGATGAATGAATGAATGAACACTGTAATTACCATATATTCTCCAAATAGTACCCCCCTCTAATAGTGCCCTCTACATACGTACTTGTAACTGGAGGGAGGTTACCACCCACATTTTTCACTTGCCACCCAGCCCCACCCCTCCCCAGATTTTTCCCAAGGGACTTTCATCCTCTCTAAAGCTAAAAAAGTTAGTAAATGTTGGTGTTTTCAGTCCTTTCCAGTGTTGTATGCCTATAAAACAACTAAATGGCACTACATATTTCGAGCCTAGGAATTTTGACCCATTTTGACCAAAAAGTACCAGAAAACCTAAATCAAAATAATGTTCAGCTATTCCCCCACTTTTTGCTTCACACCCCCCCAAGTGTCATTTACCTCCCCCCCCCCACTCCACCAGACCCTGTTACAGGTATATGGCCTTCAGGGGTAGGAGGCATGTTATGCTACTGTTTTATGTTACACTAGACGCCCGTAGCGGCCTTCAGCCACTCAGCCACCTACATAGCAACCCAGCCCTGAGTCAGCCACCGTGTCGAGCTATGTAGTCCACGTGCCAAGCGCAGCTAACTGGCAATTTCTCAACCGCGATAGCCAATCAGCATGCCATTGAGTCAGTCCACGTGTCAAGCGCTAGCTGTTCGGCATGCCAACTGGTCTGCATGACGAGCGCACTAGTTGTTCAGTGGATCGACTGGTCCATGTGTCGAGCGTTCTAGCTGTTCAGCAGGTCGACTCGTCCACGTGTCAATGCAGGCTAGCTGCTTAGCAGGTCGAGTGGTCTGCGTGACCAGTGCACTAGCTGTTCGGCATGCTGTCCAGTCCATGTGACGAGCGCGCCAGCGGTTCAGCAGGTCGACTGGTCCGTGTGACAAGCATTCTAGCTGCGCGCCCTGAGTCAGCCACCGTGTCGAGCTATGTAGTCCACGTGCCAAGCGCAGCTAACTGGCAATGTCTCAACCGCGATAGCCAATCAGCATGCCATTGAGTCAGTCCACGTGTCAAGCACTAGCTGTTCAGCAGCATGCCAACTGGTCCGCATGACGAGCGCACTAGTTGTTCAGTGGATCGACTGGTGCGTGTGTCGAGCATTCTAGCTGTTCAGCAGGTCGACTCGTCCACGTGTCAATGCAGGCTAGCTGCTTAGCAGGTCGAGTGGTCTGCGTGACCAGCGCACTAGCTGTTCGGCATGCTGTCCAGTCCATGTGATGAGCGCGCCAGCGGTTCAGCAGGTCGACTGGTCTGTGTGACAAGCATTCTAGCTGTTCAGCAGGTCAACAGGTCCATGTGACGAGCGCTCTAGCTGTTCAGTGGGTCAACTCATCCGTGTATCAATGCAGGCTAGCTGTTCTGCAGGTCGACTGGTCCACGTGACGATCCCGCTAGCTGTTCAGCAGGTTGACTGGTCTGCGTGACAAGACTGCTAGCTGTTCAGCATGCCAAGCGGTCTACGAGACCAGCGCGCTAGCTGTTCGGCGTGCCGTCCATTCCACGTGGCGAGCGCGCCAGCGGTTCAGCAGGTCGACTGGTCTGTGTGACGAGCGTTCTAGGTGTTCAGCAGGTCGACCGGTCTATGTGACGAGTGCTCTAGCTGTTCAGTGGGTCAACTCGTCCATGTGTCGATGGCGATGCAGGCTAGCTGCTTAGCCAGTCGAGTGGTCCATGTGACCAGCGCACTAGCTGTTCGGCATGCTGTCCAGTCTGTGTGACGAGCGCGGTAGCAGTTCAGCAGTCTGACTGGTCCGCGTGACAAGCGTTCTAGCTGTTCAGCACACTGTCCACTGCGTCCAGGCCGCCTGTCGATCGCGCTAGCTGTTCAGCGTGCCATCCAGTCCGCCTGTCGATCGCCCCAGCTGTTCAGCGTGCCATCCAGTTTGCCTGTCGATCGCGCTAGTTGTTCAGCATGCTGTCCAGTCCGCCAGTCGATTGCGCTAGCTGCTCAGCATGCCGTCCAGGCCGCCTGTCGATCGCGCTAGCTGTTCAGCGTGCCATCCAGTCCGCCTGTCGATCGCCCCAGCTGTTCAGCGTGCCATCCAGTTTGCCTGTCGATCGCGCTAGTTGTTCAGCATGCTGTCCAGTCCGCCAGTCGATTGCGCTAGCTGCTCAGCATGCCGTCCAGGCCGCCTGTCGATCGCCCCAGCTGTTCAGCGTGCGCTCCAGTCCGCCTGTCGATATCCCAAGCTGTTCAGCGTGCCATCCAGTTTCCCTGTCGATCGCGCTAGTTGTTCAGCATGCTGTCCAGTCCGCCTGTCGATTGCGCTAGCTGCTCAGCATGCCATCCACTCCGCCTGTCGAGAGCCCCAGCTGTTCAGCGTGCCATCCAGTCCGCCTGTCGATCGCCCCAGCTGTTCAGCGTGCTGTCCAGTCCGCCTGTCGATTGCGCTAGCTGTTCAGCGTGCCATCCAATCCGCCTGTCGATTGCCCCAGCTGTTCAGCGTGCCATCCAGTCCTCCTGTCGATTGCGCTAGCTGCTCAGCATGCCGTCCAGGCCGCCTGTCGATCGCGCTAGCTGTTCAGCGTGCCATCCAGTCCGCCTGTCGATCGCCCCAGCTGTTCAGCATGCCATCCAGTTTGCCTGTCGATCGCGCTAGTTGTTCAGCATGCTGTCCAGTCCGCCTGTCGATCGCGCTAGCTGTTCAGCGTGCTGTCCAGTCCGCCTGTCGATTGCGCTAGCTATTCAGCGTGCCATCCAGTCCGCCTGTCGATCGCCCCAGCTGTTCAGCATGCCGCCCAGTCCGCCTGTCGATCGCGCTAGCTGTTCAGCATGCCATCCAGTCCGCCTGTCGATCGCCACAGCTGTTCAGCATGCCGTCTAGTCCGCCTATAGATCGTGCTAGCGCTGCCGATCGTGCTGGCCGCGAAGATCTGCCCAAGTCGTCCGCCATGCGCGTTTATCGGTCCTGAGCTGGCGGGCGTGCCGAATCTGTCCTTTTTAGTTGCCAGGGCGTCCGAGTCACGTCAACTGGCTGCGAAGATACATACGCCTGAGTTGGCCGCCATACGCGTCCATCAGTCCTGAGCTGACGGGCGTGCCGAATCCCTCCTTTCTGGTTGCCAGGGCGCCTAGGTCGACGCGTCTTTTGCAGTGGTTCGCATTTTTAGCGACTTTATGTACCAACTGTGTCACTGGCACGTGCCATTGCCAAGTGGCAAGTGCAATTCACATCTGAGAAAAGTCCTGGCAATCCTGGGTCAAAGGAGCCACATCTCACATGCTGAAGTGATATTAGCGTCGATTTTGTTTAGTTTTTTTAGGATCGCTTGTTTCCATTACAGTGCCGCTTGTTTCCTTTTTGCCCCCTTTAGGTTTATTTTTTACCCCTTTAGACCTTAGGAACACCGTTTTCGCTTCTTTTTGCCACATTCACGATATATCGGTATTGATTGCAGAAACCAGCAGCAGCAATGAAATGCCGGGCGAGGCCGAGTCGTTGAAGCCATCGCCCATCCGGATCCGTTGAGCCGTGTGATAGTTACCGAAAAATGGCCGTTTTCTAAAAGACGCGTTCGTTGCAGGACAAACATTAGGCACACCAAAATATTTGTCCCAGAATTGTCTTTTCGCCATTTATATCAGCTTAGTATTGGAAAACGATTAGCGTCATCGCCCGTCTGGATCCGTCGAGCCGTTTGAGAGTTATAGCCCGGACGCAGACATACACAGACAACCGCCGGAGTTGTAAGTAGACTAGACGCCCGTAGCGGCCTTCGGCCACCCCCCCCCCCCCCGTCCCCATCCAGTCCACCTGTCAAGCGGGCTAGCTATTCAGCGTGCCATCCAGTCCACCTCTCCATTGTGCTAGTCGTTTAGTGGGTCGACTCGTCCCTGTGACGATTGCGCTACCTGTTTGGCATGCGGATTGGTCCATGTGACAAGCGCCTAGTTGTTTTGTGGGCTGACTGGTCCGTGTGACAAGCACTCTAGCTGTTCAGTGGTTCGACTCGTCCCCGTGACGAGCGCACTAACTGTTCAGTAGGTCCACTCATCCTCCCCATGACGAGCACGCTAGCTGTTTAGTGGTTCGACTCATCTCCTTGACGAGCGCACTAGCTGTTCAGTGTGCCATCCAGTCCGCCTGTCAGTCGCGCTAGCTGTTCAGCGTGCCGTCCAGTCCGCCTGTCAGTCGCGCTAGTTGTTCAGCGTGCCGTCCAGTCCGCCTGTCAGTCGCGCTATGTAGCTGTTCAGTGCGCCATCCAGTCCGCCTGTCAATCGCGCTAGCTGTTCAGTGCGCCATCCAGTCCGCCTGTCAATCGCGCTAGCCGTTCAGCGTGCTGTCCAGTCCACGTGTCGATCGCGCTAGCTGTTCAGCATGCCGTTCAGTCCGCCTGTCAGTCGCGCTAGCTGTTCAGCGTGTCGTCCAGTCTGCCTGTCGATCGCCCCAGCTGTTGAGCGTGATGTCCAGTCCATCTGTCAGTCACGCTAGCTGTTCAGCGTGCCGTCCAGTCTGCTTGTCAGTCGCGCTAGCTGTTCAGTGCGCCATCCAGTCCGCCTGTCAATCGCGCTAGCTGCTCAGTGCGCCATCCAGTCCGCCTGTCAATCGCGCTAGCCGTTCAGCGTGCTGTCCAGTCCACCTGTCGATCGCGCTAGCTGTTCAGCATGCCGTCCAGTCCGCCTGTCAGTCGCGCTCATACCTGTAACTGGGGGGGGGGGTTTGGGGGGGGGGGGGGTTCCCTCCCCCCACTTGCTGGTTTTGACCCTACCCACGCCCCCCCCAACCCCCCCCCCCCCAGAAATTTGAAACTGAAAATGGTAATGTGTTTTGTATGGTGCTTTTGAGCAAAAATCGCCCAAAAAGTACCTATATTGGGTTATTTACAGTGTATTTTGACTAAAAGTGCCTATTTTAGGGTTTTTACAGTGTCTTTTTGACTAAAAATCAACCAAAAAGTGCCTATTTTTTTCCTTCCCAGACCCCCCCCCCTCCTCCAGATTTTCCACCCCCCCCACCACCCCCCCCCCCAGAAAGTGCCCGAACCCTCCCCCCAGGTCCAATTCCCGGTTACACCTATGGTCGCGCTAGCTGTTCAGCGTGTCGTCCAGTCTGCCTGTCGATCGCCCCAGCTGTTGAGCGTGCTGTCCAGTCCATCTGTCAATCACGCTAGCTGTTCAGCGTGCCGTCCAGTCCGCCTGTCAGTCGCACTGGCTGTTCAGTGCGCCATCCAGTCCGCCTGTCAATCGCGCTAGCCGTTCAGTGTGCTGTCCAGTCCACCTGTCGATCGCGCTAGCTGTTCAGCATGCCGTTCAGTCCGCCTGTCAGTCGCGCTAGCTGTTCAGTGCGCCATCCAGTCCGCCCATACATGTAACTGGGGGGGGGGGCTGGGGGGGGGGGGGTTGCCCGCCCCCCAGCCAGAATTTTACCCCTACCCAGCCCCCCCCCAGACCCCCCCCCCAGAATTTTCCTGAAGTTTTCCAACTTGCCAACAATTGTACAAAGTAGTGTACTTTTTGCCTTTCTCAGTGTATTTTGGCCTTAAAACAGCTAAATAACGCTATTTATAGCCTATTTTAAGGCATTTTTGCCCTATTTTTGACTGAAAAGTGCCTATTTAGACACGATTTCGGTACATTTTTTTTCCCTTCTGGGACCCCCTCCCTCTTCAAATCTGAGTACCCCCCCCCCACGCCCCCCCCCCCCAGAAGTCTCTCAGACCCCCCCCACTTCAAAAACCCGGTTACATGTATGAGTCCGCCTGTCAATCGCGCTAGCCGTTCAGCATGCTGTCCAGTCCACCTGTCGATCGCGCTAGCTGTTCAGCATGCCGTCCAGTCCGCCTGTCAGTCGCGCTAGCTGTTCAGCGTGTCGTCCAGTCTGCCTGTCGATCGCCCCAGCTGTTGAGCGTGATGTCCAGTCCATCTGTCAATCACGCTAGCTGTTCAGCATGCCATCCAGTCCGCCTGTCAATCGTGCTGTAGCTGTTCAGCGTGCCGTCCAGTCCGCTTGTCAGTCGCGCTAGCTGTTCAGTGCGCCATCCAGTCCGCCTGTCAATCGCGCTAGCTGTTCAGTGCGCCATCCAGTCCGCCTGTCAATCGCGCTAGCCGTTCAGCGTGCTGTCCAGTCCACCTGTCGATCGCGCTAGCTGTTCAGCATGCCGTCCAGTCCGCCTGTCAGTCGCGCTAGCTGTTCAGCGTGTCGTCCAGTCTGCCTGTCGATCGCCCCAGCTGTTGAGCGTGCTGTCCAGTCCATCTGTCAATCACGCTAGCTGTTCAGCTTGCAGTCCAGTCAGCCTGTCGTTCGCACTGCATGTTCAGGTGGCCAAACAGTCCTCCTGACAGTCGGGCTAGCTGTTCAGCGTGCCGTCTAGTCCGCGTGTCAGTCGCACTAGCTGTTCAGTGCGCCATCCAGTCCGCCTGTCGATCGCACTAGCTGTTCAGCGTGCCATCCAGTCCGCCTGTCGATCGCGCTAGCTGTTCAGCATGCAGTCCAGTCTGCCTGTAGAGCACCCTACTGTTTGGCGTGATGACAAGGCCGTGCATCGTGCGCGCCAACTGGCTGCAAAGGTCTGGCCGACTGGCCATGAGGATCCGTCTGAGTCGGCCGCCATGTGCGTCCATTGGTCTTTTGCAGTGGTTCGAATTTTCGTAAAAGCGTTTTTAGCAACTCTGACAAATTGACCAACTGTTGGCAAATGCCATTCACATTTGAGAACGTTCTGGCGATGGCTGGTCGAACGAGCTGCGTCGCATCCTTATCCATGAACGCGTGCTATATTGCCGTCGTGTTGTTTAGTTTTTAGGATCGTTTGTTTCCTTGCCCTTTTAGGTATACTACTTACCCCTTTAGGTTCAAGCGTAGTAAAAGACACCGACAGGCAGTGTCGGTGTTGTGGGTGTATTTTATGCAATGCCAGAATTTTGCTAATTTCGCCATTTTCGGCACTTATCGGTACTTGTGGCCAAAACGAGCAGCTTCCTGGCGCATGCGAGGCGAGGCCGAGTCGATCGAGCCATCGCCCGTCCCGATCCGTCGAGCCGTTTGTGAGTTAAGTTTTCTTGACGCATGCAGGCTTTATAAGAAACGCGCGTCGTTGTAACTAAACAAAACATTAGTCGCACCAAGATATTTGTCCCAGAGCGGTATTTTCGCCAGTTAATATCCGCTTTGGATAGCAAAACGAATAGCATCCTGGGGCATGCGAGGCGAGGCCGAGTTGATCGAGCCATCGCCCGTCCAGATCCGTCGAGCCGTTAGAGAGTTAGAGCCTCCACCAACCAAGCAACGGACAGACGGACAGCCGCCGGAGTTGTAAGTAGATATGCTAGAGCAATTGGCCCCCCATGCAATTACAGGGTTTACATAATCAGCTGCATATTCCATTAACAGTTACTCACTTTTATCGTTCTTTTAGACAGGTTGATGAAAATCCTTTAGAAAAATCATGGACGGCTGTTGGGAGGTGGTTGGATGGGGTTTAGAGAAACTTGAGTGGGGGATACCCAATCCCAGCCCCCCCCCCCCCAGTTGTGGATATGGAGACAGTGAGTTTTATGTGTCGGTTCTTGCATATTGTTCTTAGTAAACGGTATAAAAACTGTGTAAACTGTGAAGTGTGTGAATAAAATAGGGGCGTTCGATTTGGTAGGCGCCCACAGCGTCTTGTCACAATTTTTGCAGTACTTTGTATCGTTGAATTTTGCTGCATGGCATACATATGTAGCATTGTTGAAATTTAAAGTTTGTTGAATGCTGTGTGGGCTTTGCAATACGCATTACATCACTGTAGAATAGGTATGAGCAACTTCTGTCATGTCGTACAGTGCGTGTTGTGTTGTGTGCATTGTCAGCACACCATTGTCAAGTGCCCACCCCTATTATTTCCTGGATACATCTTTGTATTGTTGCATTCAAAAACTTTGAAGCTTTATTTTTCCCATGCACACTAGCGGATCCAGAAGGGGGGAGAGGGGGGTCTCCCCCCCCCCCCTGTCAGCTCAGATCTGGGGGGAAGGGGGAAGGGGGAATGGGGGAAGGAAGGAAGGAAAATTGATCATAAGACTGCGTCAATCATTCAGTGGGCGTGCGATGCACGGCGTATACACATATACAACTCACAGCGCAGCGCGGACTAGTGCATAAAGCGGAGGCAGAGGCGATAGATTGCGTGGCTCAATCGCCCCCCCCCCCACGGCCTCTTTCATCCGTCGCTACCCCACCCCCTAGGCAGATCGGATCTAATGCGGAAGCGAACACTGTTGGGGGCGGTGGGGGGGAGACGGCAGGGAAGATGGTGGGAAGGGGCAAGCAATGGCCGATGCTTCAACTGTTTGCGAACATTTTTCATGTAGTAGCCATGAGCGCGAAGCGGAAGTCGGTCGGAATTGAGCGTTTTTTTGAAAAGCGAAAATGCCCTGACAATGAATCCCCCCCGCCTTCCTCCCGAGCCCCAGGCTGAGGAAGTAGAGTCCCAGTGCGAGCCACATCTGGAGGAGCGCGCGGACGCAGAGCAGAATGACCAGGACGACATCGGCCGATTTCTTTGCAGGAATATCTCGGCCGACCAACGCGAATTCTTTGCCACTCGGCCCATCAAAAAGCACGGCGAGAAGGAGGTCGTGACGCAGAGCTTTCAGGTCAGGAGCCGGACCATGATGACTTGTACTTTGCCTTGAGATATCCTTAATTACACCCATAGGCGGGACGGACGCGGAGCCTCCTAGGGCGACACCTCGCGCCACACTCGTGGGCCGCGTACTCCTCAGTCGCCAACGGAGTTCTGTGCCGCCCCTGCATGCTCTTCAACCAGGCGTCGACGGGTGTTGGGAGAAACAGCTGATCAGCGAACCACTGAAAAGGTCACTTTCCAACATTTTAAACTGCTTTTTGAATTTTTTACTTTATGATTTAATAGTCACACACTAATAAATTAAGAATAGTGGACAGTGCCACCCGTCAGTGCAAATTCACTTTCAAGGACGTGGTGGACGACTTGAAGTCGCATGAGTCAAAAGCCTACCACATTCTGAACTCGGAGAAGGAAAAGGAGTGCGCATCTCCAACCCGCAGGACCGCGCAGATGCAGTACTCAGCACGCAGCGACTGCAGGCGGTGGCCGCCAACCGCCAGGCGCTCACTTCTATTCTTTGCGCCATCCTCCTTTGCGGCCGATCAGGAATTGCCCTGCGTGGCCATCGGGACGACGGCCCTCTTCTGAGAGCCGATCAAGCGGACGGCCGCGACGGCATATTTCGTCGCCTGCTCCGATTTGTTGTCCTCTCTGGAGATACTGTGCTGAAAGAGCATCTGCAAGGCTCAGCTGGCATCGCCGTCTACACGAGCAAGTCTGTCCAGAACGAACTGATCAACTGCTGCGGCCGCACCCTCAACTGCATAACATGTCAAAATTTCAAGAAGATTGGCCAACAAGGAAGCGAGTGGCGAGCGATCAAAGTCGACTCCAAGCCCCTGGGACACCCTGTATGTACCTAACAATGTACAGGCGACTTTCTTGTCGGGCTGGTCGTGCTGTCGAAGGTGCTAAGCACGACGCACAGCCTCTCCGTCTCTCTGCAAGCGCGGCAGATGGACCCCCGCGCGGCTTGCAGTCTCGTCGAGCTTGTTCGCTCAACGGTGCAAGGCCGGAGAGATGAGTCCGTCACGACCTTCAACGAGTGGTGGCAAGAGGCGGGCGAGCTGGCCGCAGAGGTTGGGGCGGAACTGCTCCCCAGGCGACGCTGCAAACGCCAGCAGCACCGCGGCAACGTGGAGTCTGCGTCACCAGACCACTACAGGCGATCGGTCTTTCTGCCGTTTCTCGACTTCGTGCTCGCTCAACTGCTCGAAAGCGCTTCGGGCCCCACTTCGAGCTAATGGGCAGGTTCGAGCCCTTGCTCTCTCGCAGCGTCTGCAGCGCCAAATTCGAGGACGTCGGGCCGCCGTTTGAGAAGTACGCCAGTCTGTTGCCCAGCGCCTCCAAGGACTTGCAGAGGGCTGAATTCGGCCTGTGGAAGGCTCTCTGGAAGGACGCGCGGCCGGCTGAAACTAGTCGCTGTCTGCGACCAGCACGCTCGCGCAGTGCCCAGCAGCTAGTTTCCCCAACGTGCGGAAGCTGCTGAGTATCTTCCTCACGATTCCCGTGACGACGGGAGAGGGAGAGCGGTCGTTCTCCGCGCTCGCCCACGTCAAGTCGCACCGGCGCAGCACCATGATGGAGGACCGCCTCAACGGCCTCGCGCTTCTCTTTGTCCACCAGGACTGTATTGGTGAGATACACGGTGAAAAAAATTCGTTGACAAAGTGATTGATTTATTCGCCCAGTCTAAGGCGCGCCGCATCGATTTCATGATGCCTAAGTAAGTGCGCCATTTCGGTTGTCTATTTATTCCTTGTTTCCCGTGACAGCTCGTGGTGACGTTCCGTATGCCTGTGTCGTGCGTGTGTGTCGTCGTCCCCTGTGCGTCTGCGTTCGCCTGTGAATTTGTGCCGTCGTCGTCGCGTGAACTTGTGTCGTTGGCGTGTATGTACCGCTTCGTGCGCAATGAATTTTGCTCTAACAGTGCATTTTCATAATTCCATGCGCGCATGCAGCGTATGCATACACCGTACACTAACTGCACTTTACCTTACGTATTTCGGTTGGACCTCCCCCCCCCCCCCCTGCCGCAAAATCCTGGATCCGCCAGTGCCCATGCAGTGTCAATTCGCAAACCTTTGCAATTCCTGCAATCTTTGCAACCTTTGCAAACCCGTCAATCACAAGCTGGTCGTTCGCATCGCATGAAGACTCGATCGCTACCACCATATCGCAACAGAAAATGGCACTTCTGACTTGTCGCCAACATAAAATACCTACACCAAAATTGGCTTATTTCTTCTGGTCAATCACAGTCACAGAGAGCAGCCAACGAATTTGAACTGGGCGCTGGCGCCGGTCCACTTGCCGTCCGACCCACACGTCGCCTGGAATGAGGTGGCTGTCGTTCCCGCTTTAGTCGAGGTGCTGTCGTCGGCATAGAGGTTGATGTTCGGCGTGCCAGCAGCGCAGCTGATCGTCACCGCATCGCCCACTGCGTAGGGCGCGGTCGCGGGGCTGACCGCAGTAAAGGTGACACCAGTGCCGCTGTCGGACCGTTTGGTCAGGTCGCATTCTGGAATCGACAAGCAAGGCACGGTTGCTGGTGCGGTAGTGTAAAAGTGCTCGGCAGGCACTGTT
Organism: Paralinhomoeus sp. GSCO2_6; assembly: GCA_030248085.1. Classification (NCBI taxonomy): domain Eukaryota; kingdom Metazoa; phylum Nematoda; class Chromadorea; order Monhysterida; family Linhomoeidae; genus Paralinhomoeus; species Paralinhomoeus sp. GSCO2_6. Next base: position 52,373 of record JASAMY010002886.1, read on the forward strand.
GCATTTTTTGAGTTTCAACCCTGCTCATTACGCAATTCCCTGCAAACCCTTTCATGTTGTGCTCCTTGTCCATATACGTACCATGTACTACAATGCGTGGATCGTGTTCCTATTTTATACAAAATTGCAACGGAAACTCCGCACACTCACGCGTCAGGCAGGTCGCGTGAACATTTCGGCTGGGCGTTTCGCTGCCCACTACCCAGTTGCCGTCTGCGTTGCACGTGATGGACGACTGGGCTGCGGTTGTTCCTGTCGATTCTGGAACGTCAAAGTCCACTGGGCTCTTTTGACTTGTGGAACCGAGACTGAACGCCAGCGTTTTTGACGGCGCCGTGCAGGCCACATTGTGAGACGTCCCGGCGTAGAAAGCGCTACCGGCCATAGTGACGCTGCTGTCCTTGTATAGTGGGGCGCAACCTGAACATAGTAGCAGTTTGAAGCACGTCTGTAACAATGCGGTTTGCTTCCCCCCACATAACAACACGCCGTAAGAGCAATTGTGGCCATTGGTGATAGAGTTGAGTTGTCTGAGTTGTCATTTGTAGGTGAAATTTGCGTCAGCCTTTATATCATGTCTTTACAGCCCACTTGCTCCCCCCTGGGAAGGTATGTGCTCATATCATCATAATTGTGCAAATAGAATGAAGAGACTGCCAACAAATTTGTTCAGGTTGTACAGCCAAACTAAACACTAAACACTCTCTCTGGAGAACACTCTCTCTGGAGAACACCCACAGAAGCAAGAAAGAAGTGCGTTTATAATGCAGTATGTAAGCTGTTGTGCACGCTGCAGTAAATAATCTGAGAAAAGACCAACTTGCAGTGCAGGTTGCAGTGACCGTTTTCCCAATAATTCCTCCAGCCTTCCACTCTCCAGTGTTTTGACATGTGAGTGTCGTTGTTGCACCAGTAATCGTCTCACTGCTGTCTCCACTCACAACGATTTGCCCAGTTGGGAAGGCGCAGGAGACTGTTGAGGTGGCGTCCATCAGTGAATCCGTGGTTGGTGAAATAGTGGCAGTGGGGCCAACAGTGCCAGCGGAAATGGCAGAGCAAACTAAAAGAGTCGATGCCAACAGGTAGGGTATGTATGTACCTGTGACAGTTGCGTAGTTGCAAATTTTAGCTGACCCAACCTGCAACACACACTGCTGTCAATTCCGCTGAGTTTCCAAGGGTTCCAGCGGCCCAAGTGCCGTCTGAGTTGCACGTGGCACTCAATTGTGTATTTGCCACCACGTCGTCTGGAATGGCTTTTGCTAAAGCGCCATCACTCAGCTCAATCTTCTGCGAAAATAACTGAGCGCTGCAGTCAAAAGTGTATGGAGTTGCTCGAGTTGGATACGTTGTTTCAGATGGAGCATCAAAGCCAGTCAATTTGGGAAGCTGGCACTCTGAAACAAAATTATCAAGCTTGTTCTGTCTGAACCTAAGGATATATATGCAATATAACTATATGGAATTCACAAACCTACAACACAGCTGACAGTTACTGACGCTAAGAGACTGTTCTGTGGAACAGAATTGTCTGTCCATGCGCCGTCTTCTCCACAGGTCAATTGCACTGTCGCTGCCGATGTTGTTGCAAAATTTGTTCCATCTGACATGAAAATCCTGTCTCCTGGCGCTGTGCAGCTGACATCGACTGTTTCAGTTGTCAATACAGCAGTTGAGGGACTGATTGTTGGTAGGGGACTGGATCCAGCACCAGCAGTAATGGCTGGGCATTCTAGAGGTGTGTGAGAATGTGCTACCGTATTTACATAGCCGTGTTGCATGCATCGTGTCATGTGCACATACGCGCTGTGCATGTTGCTGCGGGAGATGTGCCAACATTGGTGTTTGTGGCTTGCTCAAGCCACGATCCATCCGAGGTGCACAGAAGAGTTGCTTCTGTGCCACTCACAGCAGCTGCACCAATCTTGACTTCGCCTGCTGGTGTGGTGCATGTAACAGTTCCAGTTTCACCAGCTGTTACTGGAGCTGTCTTATCAAATGCGATAGCAGGAGCAGATGCTCCATTTGTGCTTGTATCAATGGGAGTACATTCTGAAATAAAAAGGAAACTGTTGTCCATTCCTAGTAAAAATCGTCAAGTGCATTTGACACACATGTAAACCATAACATAGAAGAAGGCTTAAAAAATGTGCAATGACTTTATCCCTGACAGTTCACGGCAGAGATTTGCAGCACATCCTTGGACTGTTATGTCAACACCCTGCTCAAAAATGATTTCAAAGAGCTCAAAGAACTCACGCTTTAGGCAAGTTGCATGGACGTTTCGACTAGGGATGTTTGCTATGACCCACTTTCCATCCGTGTCACAAGTAATTGTAAACGTGGCTGGATTTCCAGTTGTTGCTGGAGTGTCATCAACTGGGTCCTTCTGGGTTGTGGAGTCTCGACTGAAGACGAGTGTTGTCGAAGGTGCAGCACAAGTCACTGTGTAGTCTGTGCCACCATAGAAAGATGGCCCACCGTCCATACTGACACTGCTGTCCATATTCAGGGGAGCACAAGCTAGGAAAAAGTGTAGGTACATGTATCATGCATGCTCCCAGTTGTTGTGTGTTTTATTACCCATTACTTTCATACGTGTAACGGGGGGTTGGGGGTCCCTCCTCCACTATTTTTCCACCCCACCCCCACCCCCAACTCTTTTTCCCAGAATTTTCCAAGGCATTTTCACTGTGTCTGAAACGATAAAAGTGGGTAAATGTTGGTGTATTTCAGTGTTTTTCAGAGTTATATGACCAGAAAACTGCTTAGCACTGTTTAGACTTTAGTTATACCCATTTTTGACCAAAAAGTATTAAGGAAAAATTTGCAGGTGGCTGCAAAAAAGGTGAGTACCGTAAACCCTATAATTAGCCCCCCTATAATTAGCCCCCCCCCCCTACAATTATACACCCTCCTAAGACCACTTTGAGTTTATTAGCCCCCCTATAATTACGCCCCCTCCCTAAATGGACCATCGTCTGAAAGGCAAAATTTTCTAAGTCTGGGTGCATGTATGGTCGCGTATGTGTATGTATGTATATGTATGTGCATGTGAGACTGTGTGAGAGTGTGTTAGAGGCTACCAACGTGTGTGCGCAGCGTCTTTTTCCCATAAAAATCACCTCCACGCGCCTTTTTTCCACCAAAGCTTCCCACACCTCGACCCTTCCAGTTATTCCCCCTTATTAGCCCCCCCCCCCTACAATTATACACCCTCCTAGCGCTCGATTGAAAAAATTAGCCCCCAGGGGGCTAATTATAGGGTTTACGGTATGTGATGCTCTTGTGGTGAAGTCCAGTTTGAAAAGGAGCGGTATTAAGGCATGCCCCACTGATTTCTGGCCACTTCCACATTGTAGCTAATCAACTTCAGTTTGAACAAACCCTGTATAAAATCTAAACCTCATGCAGCAACACGTCACATGTTCGGCGTTTGTTGCGTGAGGCTTTTCACTCAGTCAAGCCAACCAAAGCACAAACGTCCATCAACTCATACCTCTTCTCCAACAAGACGTTATTATTGCCCATTACCATGAACCTGACACTGCCAAAGTATGTTCTGCATAATCAATTGGTGCCCCATGCTAAAATTTGTTACATGTGGATTGGTGATTGGTGATGGGGTACAGTTGCTGATGTGTAGGTGAGACATACAATGATCCAATACGTACTACAATCCTGCTCCATTCCCTTCTGGCATTCCACCCAATGACAAACTGTTCATCCAACATTTGTGTTGTGCCCCCAGCCATTTGTGTAGTGCCCTAATGCATGTGTGGGTGCTGCGTGCGTGCGTGCGTGCGTGCGTGCACGCGCGCATGCATACGTGTGCATAGGGGTTCCATGGGCATGTGCTTACTTCTTGCATTTCAATCTATGTAAATGTCAGCCAGTTCCAGTCACCATTATTTTCGCTGCACATTTCCATTGCGGGTGAACACAACAAACGCCGAATATGTGACGTGTTGCTGCATGAGGTTTAGATTTTATACATGGTTTGTTCAAACTGAAGTTGATTAGCTACAATGTGGAAGTGGCCAGAAATCAGTGGGGCATGCCTTAATACCGCTCCTTTTCACACTGGACTTCACCACAAGAGCATCACATATTCACCTTTTTTTGCAGCCACCTGCAAATTTTTCCTTAATACAGTGTTTTTTCGAAAGATGAGGGGGTTTCTGTAATTCAATGCATGCAAGCATGCACGCACGCACGAATGCACGCTCGCATGCTCGCACGCATGCACGCACGCACGCGCGCACGCACATACGCACACACACATTCACTGATGTAGGTTCACACACAATGCACCTGTGACTGAACCGAACAAGGCAAAATTGAAGTAAAGCAAAGTACCAACAGCCTAGCAGACATACATGCGTGCATGCATATGCAGTTGTGCTATATTGCTGCGTCAGAGCATAGTGATGTAAAGTATGGAAATGATCACCATGACCAGGCGGTCAACTTTTGTGTTTTTGCCAAAGTGATCGGACCTACCCACATCAAATTTCTTGCGAAGCAGCCCATTTGTTGGTGTGCGTGCGTGCGTGCACATCTGTAGTGCCATATCGGTTCGTCGGAGCATAGCGGTGTAAAGAATCAAAATGATCTGCACGTGCAGGCGGTCAACTTTTGTGTTTTGGCCAAAGTGATCCAACCTACCCATATCGATACTTATCGATTATCCTGGAAGTGAAGATATTTTGGTGCGTCGGATCGTGTTGACTTCAAGGAATGAAATGTTCTACATCGAAGAGCGATCAACTTTATTATTGATGTTAAGGCCATCCGACATAACCACACCGAAATATCGCCAATTTCCGTTATCGATATAATGGGGGGAAGTATTTTGGTGCGTCCAATTTGGTGCAATTGTTGAAAGTAACACAAGTCGTGTCATGGCGACCAACTTTCTCCTTAATAGCGAAGCGCTGCGATGTACCGTTAAAGAGTGTATAGGGCACAGAATTTGTGACCCATTTCCAAGAAAATCAATCGATAATCGGATAAAATCGGCAATTTCTCGAGATGGGAACGCAGTGCACACAAATCCTTTGGCATGCAACATTGCCATCACTAGCCGGCTACTCATACCAAGTTTCATCGCGATAGGCCCTGGCATCCGCGAACGGCGCTCCAAAAACCTGGCGGAGAACATGAAAAAAAAGCCGCAAAATTGGAACATTTTTGGAACTATTGACCCATTACAGTATAGCAACGAAACGCGTTATGGCGCATTCGATGTCCCAGAAGAAGGCGGTTTATTTGCGCCATAACGCGCCAAAATCCGTTCAGGCAATCAAAAGTTATAGGCGATCGAAAATTCAAAAACCCGCATTGAGAAGTGGTCACATATTAGGGTTGTACGCTGATACACCATTTTTGACCAAAGAGTGTCTATTTAGACACTATGTACCTAGGTACACTATTTTTACCATCTGACACTACCCTCCCTCTTCACATCTACTTACCCCCCCCCCCCCAACCACCAGAATGGTCTCCGACCCTCCCAGCCCCCAACTTCAAAAACCCAGTTACATGTATGACAGTGGACTTGCTTAGGAAAAGCAGAGGTTGAACGATTTTCCTGGTGCACTATAGAGGGTTTACAGTACCAGAGGGGTTTACAGTATGCTAATAATATATGGTGACGCGCAACAAAGCGTAAGCAATGTCTGCGTCTTTCTAATTTGTCCTGCGTAGTTAATCTGAACAGCAAATCTGCCAACTTGCAATGCAGTCCGCTGTCACGGACGTCCCAAGCTTGTTTGTCGCCAGCCATTTGCCATCGTTTTGACAAGTGAGTGTCGTTTTTGCTGCGTCAATTGTGTTGCTGGTGCCTGCGGACGAGTCACTCAGTATGATGCGTCCAGTTGGGAATGCACAGGTGACAGTTGATACGGCGTCAGTGAGTGAATCCGTCGTTGGAGAAACACTGGCTGCAGGTCCACCAGTTCCAGATGAAACCGCGGGGCACACTGAACAGAATAATGTGCAACTTAGACATTGGTGAATCGTGCAGCCACACGATAATAAAGGAGTCCCCTTCTCCTTATGAAGAACATGCCCAAATGGAAAATTCGCTGCAATGTAGCTGAGTTGGCAAAGGTGCTCTTGGGATTCGTGTTTTGACAAGTTGTCTCTCTTGATGTAGTCCCTCTTAGGGTTGAGATATTATGTTGCAGCCACAAACCACGCATGTGTTTTCAAATGCACTTGACTACCAACATACCTACGTCTTTTTGGACAATGTTTGCAGATGCATGTCTATGAAATGCCGCTGTGCTTTATCACGAGCAGTAAAGCAGAATCAGATGGACAGGAATACAATGGGAGTATTATTAAGTAAATAATATTGAAATATGGTAATAACAGTGGCATACAATAGCAATATAAATAGGTATAATATATATGGTCACCATGTGCACTCAAATGGGAATTGGGCCGCTTTATGGCGCACTATTAAACATAGGACGATTTCCACATTCAAGTTTGTTCACACTTTACACATATTCTGGATTACCAACCTGCGACGCATTTTGCAGCAAATTCCACAGAATTTCCAAGAGCTCCAACTGCCCAAGTACCATCTGAACTGCATGTGGCACTGAGCGAGGTACTCGCCACTGTATCGTCTGGAGTAGGATTGGCTGTGTTCCCATCACTAAGCTGAATCTGTTGCGAAAAGGTGGGTTGGACGGTGCAGTCAAAACTGTATGGAATGGTCGAAGCTGGATACGTCGTTACAGATGGAGTTTGAAAGCCAGTCAAAGTGGGAGACTTGCACTCTGAAACACGATTGTCTCTCTTGTTCTGAACATATTTCCATGCATTCTACCTACCCACAACACAGCTGACAGTTACAGACGCTAAGAGGCTGTTTTGTGGAACAGAATTGTCTGTCCATGCGCCGTCTTCTCCACAGGTCAATTGCACTGTCGCTGCCGATGTTGTTGCAGAATTTGTTCCATCTGACATAAGAATCTTGTCTCCTGGTGCTGTGCAGCTGACATCGACTTTTTCAGTTGTCAATACAGCAGTTGAGGGACTGATTGTTGGTAGGGGACTGGATCCAGCATCAGCAGTAATGGCTGGGCATTCTAGAGGTGTGTGAGAATGTGCTACCGTATTTACATAGCCGTGTTGTATGCATCGTGTCATGTGCACATACGCGCTGTGCATGTTGCTGCTGGAGATGTGCCAACATTGGTGTTTGTGGCTTGCTCAAGCCACGATCCATCCGAGGTGCACAGAAGAGTTGCTTCTGTGCCACTCACAGCAGCTGCACCAATTTTGACTTCGCCTGCTGGTGTGGTGCATGTAACAGTTCCAGTTTCACCAGCTGTTACTGGAGCTGTTTTATCAAATGCGATAGCAGGAGCAGATGCTCCGTTTGTGCTTGTATCAATGGGAGTACATTCTGAAACAAAAGAAAACTTGTGAACCAATACAAACATATCAGATGTACCATGAAGACTAGACACTGGCTTTTTAGGCAGGTTGTGTGAAGACTTCTCGTCTTTGCCAAATTAACAACCCAATTGCCTTCTGCATCACATTCAAGAGTTTCACTGTTTGTGGTAGCTGTGTAATCAACTGGGCTTTTCTTTGTTGTGGAATCCACACTAAAAACTAATGTTTCATCTGCTGCACAATCCACGCTATAGCCAGTGCCAGAATAATATGGTCCACTTTCCACAGCTGCCCCTCCTTCAGTAACCATGTTGGTACAACCTGTAAAAAAGGGTTTGTTTCAACTACAAATTTCTACCTACATTGTACATTGTAGGGCCACCTACTCGCTATGCAGCTGCTCTGAACTGTATCTCCCAAATTATTTGACCCTGATGTCCAAGTACCATCAGCTCCACATGTCGGTACAGCTTGGGTTCCAGTGACAATATCAGTGGCTGATACACCGATCAGTTTAACTTGTCCAGAAGGAAAACCGCATGTAACAGTGGCAGTTGTGTCTGCAGCCACATTGCTTGTTGGTGAAACAGTTGACGTTGGTCCCGCTGCACCATCATCAGTGATTGGTGAGCATTCTAAGATGTTTACAATGTTGTGTTTAAATAAAGTGGCTGTTGAACAAGTATATAGGTTACGAACCAGCAACACACTGAGCAGTAAAATCTGCAGAATTGCTCAGTAACCCAACATTCCATGTACCATCAGGATTGCATGTAGATGTTAGCTGAGCACTCGTAAGTCTCTGGTCTGGCAGTGTCTTGGCAGTAGTGCCATCACTGAGCGCAATTTGCTGGGTGTAGGTTGGTTGTACCAAGCAATCAAATGTATATGATGTTGATGCTTTGAATGGTCCTCCATTTGTTTGAAAGCCAGTGAGTTTTGGAATATTGCACTCTAAACCATTATTAAATTGCTCGATTATAATGAACGCTCAATGAACAAACGTGCCTGCAAGGCATGCTGCAGTGATCACTGCTTCTAGAGCGCCTGCATCTGTTTCAGACCATATACCATTGTTCCCACAGGTCAACGTCACTGACTGGCCAGAAGTTGTAGTTGTGGTCCCAGAGTCAGTTGTCAGTGTCACCTTATCTCCTGGTAGTGTACAGCTGACTGCAACTGTAGCCGCAGCCAGTACAGATGTGCTGGGATTGGCAACAGCTTGTGGTGTTGATGATGGGTCAATAATGACAGCAGGACATTCTAAAAGGGAATTTCACGGAATATAATGTATGCAGCAATAGCGATGGCAATACAATTGCAAAATGGGCATAATAACCTGCTGTGCACACTGGAGTAGGAGAAGCTCCAACGTTTGCATTGCTGGAGAGCTCGATCCAGTCGCCATCTGGTCCACACTCAAGTATTGCAGAAGCAGAACTGACAACAGTTGATCCAAAGGAGACCTGCCCTGCTGGAGAAGCACAGTCCACTGTGACAGTTTCACCAGTTGTTACTGCTGTTGTGGGATTTGCTGTTGCTGTTGGTCCACTACCACTTGCAGTGGTGGAGATCGCATTGCATTCTTAAGTGTTTTACTGGCTTCACATGCGAACAGTGTGGTTCACAGTGCTTTTTTTTAATTCTCACCTGCAACACACATTGCTGTGAAAGCAGGTTGATTTGTCACAGCAGTACCTATTGACCAAGTTCCATCTGAATTGCATGTGGCAGGTTGAGTGTCTGTTGCAGTGATGTCATCTGGTGTTAGTTTTGCAGATGTGCCAATGCTGAGTTGAAGCCTTTGAGTGAATGAAGCAGTTGTGCAGCCAACAGTGTACGATGCAGTGTCCGCATTGGGTGGAGCAGCTGCTGGGTTGAGAGTAGCACCATTCACCAATGTTGGGACATCGCATTCTGAACAACAAGAACATTGTTTCTGCAAACTCAATGATGACCTTGTGAGCTGAGTGACCCACCAACAATGCATGTCACTGCTACATCACTGCCCAAAGGAACTGCTCCATTTAGCCATATGCCATTTGTACCACAGGTAAGGTCTGCCGTTGTTTCTGCAAGGTCTTGGGATCCAGCACTTGGTACATTGTATGACAATGTTGCAGCATCGGCTGGTGATGGGCAGGAGATGCTTGCCGTTGCACCAGCAAGAATTACTGCATCAGCTGTTACTGTTGGTGTTGGATTTGATGGACTTGTTAAGGAAGTAACTTGAGGACAAACTAAAGAGTGATAATTTTGTTATAACAAAAATCTTGAAATTATGCAGAGAGCCAATTACAGACTCCAAGCTAAACTCAATATTGAATGTTGCCCAAGAAACACTCACTTGCAATGCAGGCTGCATAGATGTCAGTGCTGACAATTGATCCACCAACGTCCCATTTTCCTTCAGCATTGCAGTTAATCTGTTGAGACTCAGATGCTGAGGTAAAGTCTGGTGCTACATTTGCAGTTGCCTGTGCACTAAACTGCAGTTGCTGTGAATATGTTTGTGTGCCACAATTGATGGTGCGGCTTTCTCCAGCATAGTAAGGACCTGGAGCACTTATTGTAGTGCTTGCGTCCAAGTTGACCTCAACACACTCTGCAATTCAAAATTAACGATTTAATTCTAGAAATTAGTTATTGAGATTTAAGAAAATCGAAGACACCAGAAATAGTTGCTGATGCAGTTGCATGGTATTTGCTATGATGGCAAACTTTTACTTACCAGCTACACAGCTGGCCACAACAGGTGAAGATAAAGCTGTTGAAGTTGATACCTCTTTCCATGTCCCATCACTTTCACATGTGAGGGTTGCAGAGTCACCAGTTACTACTACAGCAGTGCCAAATGTCACCTGTCCAGATGGAAATGTGCAGGTCACAGTGGCTGACTGACCAGCAGCCACTTTACTTGCTGGAGTAATGGTTGCTTCAGGACCAGTGGAACCAGCCGTGATGTCTGGGCACTCTACATCACAATACAGATGACAATTCAACTTACTTTCTGCATTGCTGCTTATGTGTCACCCAGTCAATCATGCAATTTACTGTGGCTTACCAGCAACACATTTAATCGTCACGTCAGCCACGTGCGAGACACTGCCAACAGTCCATGTGCCATCAGAGTTGCAGGAGCCAGTTTGAGACATTGCAAGGATTCTTTGGCTGGGAGGAGTGAGCGCTGATAGGCCATCACTAATTTCAATTTGCTGGGAAGAAGGTGGTGTTGTACAAGTGAATGAGTAGGTGCCTTGAGCAACAAATGGACCATTCAGTGGTGTGACACCAATGAGAGTTGGTAAATTGCATTCTAAACCATTGTGTATTCCTCTATCAAAAGGAAAACGCGTCTATGTAAGCACATGCCTGTAAGGCAGGCTGCTGTGACCGATGCTTCTAGAGCGCCTGCATCAGTTTCAGACCATACACCATCATTCCCACATGTCAATGTTACTGACTGGCCAGAAGTAGTAGTTGTGGTTCCAGAGCCAGTCAGTGTCACCTTATCTCCTGGTAGTGTACAGCTGACTGCAACTGTAGCTGCAGCCAGTACAGATGTGCTGGGATTGGCAACAGCTTGTGGTGTTGATGATGGGTCAATAATGACAGCAGGACATTCTAAAAGAGAAATTCCCAGTGGACAGTGTAGTGATTGCAATTGCAATTGCAAAAGTGAGGCATAGGGACCGGTTGGGAAGGGAGAGGTTGAAGGAATAGTGCCCTTGGTGCACTATTGGAGGACTTACAGTAACTGCAAAAGTGGGCATACAGACCTGCTGTGCACACTGGAGTAGGTGAAGCTCCAACGTTTGCATTGCTGGAGAGCTCGATCCAGTCACCATCTGGTCCACACTCAAGTATTGCAGAAGCAGAACTGACAACAGTTGATCCAAATGAGACCTGCCCTGCTGGAGAAGCGCAGTCCACTGTGACAGTTTCACCAGTTGTTACTGCTGTTGTGGGATTTGCTGTTGCTGTTGGCCCACTACCACTTGCAGTGGTGGAGATCGCATTGCATTCTTAAATGTTTTACCTTCTTCACATGCGAGCAGTGTGGTTCACAGTGTTTTTTTGTAATTCTTACCTGCAACACACATTGCTGTGAAAGCAGGTTGATTTGTCACAGCAGTACCTATTGACCAAGTTCCATCTGAATTGCATGTGGCAGGTTGAGTGTCTGTTGCAGTGATGTCATCTGGTGTTAGTTTTGCAGATGTGCCAATGCTGAGTTGAAGTCTTTGAGTGAATGAAGCAGTTGTGCATCCAACAGTGTATGAAGCAGTGTCCGCATTGGGTGGAGCAGCTGCTGGGTTGAGAGTAGCACCATTCACCAATGTTGGAACAATGCATTCTGAACAACAAGAACATTGTTTCTGCAAACTCAATGATGACCTTGTGAGCTGAGTGACTCACCAACAATGCATGTCACTGCTACATCACTGCCCAAAGGAACTGGTCCATTTAGCCATATGCCATTAGTACCACAGGTAAGGTCTGCTGTTGTTTCTGCAAGGTCTTGGGAGCCAGCACTTGGTGCATTGTATGACAATGTTGCAGCATTGGCTGGTGATGGGCAGGAGATGCTTGCTGTTGCACCAGCAAGAATTACTGCATCAGCTGTTATTGTTGGCGTTGGATTTGATGGACTTGTTGAGGAAGTAACTTGAGGACAAACTGAAGAGTGATAATTTTGTTATAACAAAAATCTTGAAATTATGCAGAGAGCCAATTACAGACTCCAAGCTAAACTCAATATTGAATGTTGCCCAAGAAACACTCACTTGCAATGCAGGCTGCATAGATGTCAGTGCTGACAATTGATCCACCAACGTCCCATTTTCCTTCAGCATTGCAGTTAATCTGTTGAGACTCAGATGCTGCGGTAAAGTCTGGTGCTACATTTGCAGTTGCCTGTGCACTAAACTGCAGTTGCTGTGAATATGTTTGTGTGCCACAATTGATGGTGTGGGTTTCTCCAGCATAGTATGGACCTGGAGCACTTATTGTACTGCTTGCGTCCAAGTTGACCTCAACACACTCTGCAATTCAAAATTAACGATTTAATTCTAGAAATTAGTTATTGAGATTTATAGTTGCTGATGCAGTTGCATGGTATTTGCTATGATGGCAAACTTTTACTTACCAGCTACACAGCTGGCCACAACAGGTGAAGATAAAGCTGTTGAAGTTGATGCCTCTTTCCATGTCCCATCACTTTCACATGTGAGGGTTGCAGAGTCACCAGTTACTACTACAGCAGTGCCAAATGTCACCTGTCCAGATGGAAATGTGCAGGTCACAGTGGCTGACTGACCAGCAGCCACTTTACTTGCTGGAGTAATGGTTGCTTCAGGACCAGTGGAACCAGCCGTGATGTCTGGGCACTCTACATCACAATACAGATGACAATTCAACTTACTTTCTGCATTGCTGCTTATGTGTCACCCAGTCAATCATGCAATTTACTGTGACTTACCAGCAACACATTTAATCGTCACGTCAGCCACGTGCGAGACACTGCCAACAGTCCATGTGCCATCAGAGTTGCAGGAGCCAGTTTGAGACATTGCAAGGATTCTTTGGCTGGGAGGAGTGAGCGCTAATAGGCCATCACTAATTTCAATTTGCTGGGAAGAAGGTGGTGTTGTACAAGTGAATGAGTAGGTGCCTTGAGCAACAAATGGACCATTCAGTGGTGTGACACCAATGAGAGTTGGTAAATTGCATTCTAAACCATTGTGTATTCCTCTATCAAAAGGAAAACGCGTCTATGTAAGCACATGCCTGTAAGGCAGGCTGCTGTGACCGATGCTTCTAGAGCGCCTGCATCAGTTTCAGACCATACACCATCATTCCCACATGTCAATGTTACTGACTGGCCAGAAGTAGTAGTTGTGGTTCCAGAGCCAGTCAGTGTCACCTTATCTCCTGGTAGTGTACAGCTGACTGCAACTGTAGCTGCAGCCAGTACAGATGTGCTGGGATTGGCAACAGCTTGTGGTGTTGATGATGGGTCAATAATGACAGCAGGACATTCTAAAAGAGAAATTCCCAGTGGACAGTGTAGTGATTGCAATTGCAATTGCAAAAGTGGGGCATAGGGACCGGTTGGGAAGGGAGAGGTTGAAGGAATAGTGCCCTTGGTGCACTATTGGAGGACTTACAGTAACTGCAAAAGTGGGCATACAGACCTGCTGTGCACACTGGAGTAGGTGAAGCTCCAACGTTTGCATTGCTGGAGAGCTCGATCCAGTCACCATCTGGTCCACACTCAAGTATTGCAGAAGCAGAACTGACAACAGTTGATCCAAATGAGACCTGCCCTGCTGGAGAAGCGCAGTCCACTGTGACAGTTTCACCAGTTGTTACTGCTGTTGTGGGATTTGCTGTTGCTGTTGGCCCACTACCACTTGCAGTGGTGGAGATCGCATTGCATTCTTAAATGTTTTACTTTCTTCACATGCGAGCAGTGTGGTTCACAGTGTTTTTTTGTAATTCTTACCTGCAACACACATTGCTGTGAAAGCAGGTTGATTTGTCACAGCAGTACCTATTGACCAAGTTCCATCTGAATTGCATGTGGCAGGTTGAGTGTCTGTTGCAGTGATGTCATCTGGTGTTAGTTTTGCAGATGTGCCAATGCTGAGTTGAAGTCTTTGAGTGAATGAAGCAGTTGTGCATCCAACAGTGTATGAAGCAGTGTCCGCATTGGGTGGAGCAGCTGCTGGGTTGAGAGTAGCACCATTCACCAATGTTGGAACAATGCATTCTGAACAACAAGAACATTGTTTCTGCAAACTCAATGATGACCTTGTGAGCTGAGTGACTCACCAACAATGCATGTCACTGCTACATCACTGCCCAAAGGAACTGGTCCATTTAGCCATATGCCATTAGTACCACAGGTAAGGTCTGCTGTTGTTTCTGCAAGGTCTTGGGAGCCAGCACTTGGTGCATTGTATGACAATGTTGCAGCATTGGCTGGTGATGGGCAGGAGATGCTTGCTGTTGCACCAGCAAGAATTACTGCATCAGCTGTTATTGTTGGCGTTGGATTTGATGGACTTGTTGAGGAAGTAACTTGAGGACAAACTGAAGAGTGATAATTTTGTTATAGCAAAGATCTTGAAATTATGCAGAGAGCCAATTACAGACTCCAAGTCCAAGCTAAACTTATTCAATGTTGCCCAAGAAACACTCACTTGCAATGCAGGCTGCATATATGTCAGTGCTGACAATTGATCCACCAATGTCCCATTTTCCTTCAGCATTGCAGCTAATCTGTTGAGACTCAGATGCTGCAGTAAAGTCTGGTGCTACATTTGCAGTTGCCTGTGCACTAAACTGCAGTTGCTGTGAATATGTTTGTGTGCCACAATTGATGGTGCGGCTTTCTCCAGCATAGTATGGACCTGGAGCACTTATTGTACTGCTTGCGTCCAAGTTGACCTCAACACACTCTGCAATTCAAAATTAACGATTTAATTCTAGAAATTAGTTATTGAGATTTATAGTTGCTGATGCAGTTGCATGGTATTTGCTATGATGGCAAACTTTTACTTACCAGCTACACAGCTGGCCACAACAGGTGAAGATAAAGCTGTTGAAGTTGATGCCTCTTTCCATGTCCCATCACTTTCACATGTGAGGGTTGCAGAGTCACCAGTTACTACTACAGCAGTGCCAAATGTCACCTGTCCAGATGGAAATGTGCAGGTCACAGTGGCTGACTGCCCAGTAGCCACTTTACTTGCTGGAGTAATGGTTGCTTCAGGACCAGTGGAACCAGCCGTGATGTCTGGGCACTCTACAGCACAATACAGATGACAATTCAACTTACTTTCTGCATTGCTGCTTACGTGTCACCCAGTCAATCATGCAATTTACTGTGACTTACCAGCAACACATTTAATCGTCACATCAGCCACGTGCGAGACACTGCCAACAGTCCATGTGCCATCAGAGTTGCAGGAGCCAGTTTGAGACATTGCAAGGATTCTTTGGCTGGGAGGAGTGAGCGCTGATAGGCCATCACTAATTTCAATTTGCTGGGAAGAAGGTGGTGTTGTACAAGTGAATGAGTAGGTGCCTTGAGCAACAAATGGACCATTCAGTGGTGTGACACCAATGAGAGTTGGTAAATTGCATTCTAAACCATTATGCTAAGTGTATTCCTCTATCAAAAGGAAAACGCGTTTATGTAAGCACATGCCTGTAAGGCAGGCTGCTGTGACCGATGCTTCTAGAGCGCCTGCATCAGTTTCAGACCATACACCATCATTCCCACATGTCAATGTTACTGACTGGCCAGAAGTAGTAGTTGTGGTTCCAGAGCCAGTCAGTGTCACCTTATCTCCTGGTAGTGTACAGCTGACTGCAACTGTAGCTGCAGCCAGTACAGATGTGCTGGGATTGGCAACAGCTTGTGGTGTTGATGATGGGTCAATAATGACAGCAGGACATTCTAAAAGAGAAATTCCCAGTGTACAGTGTAGTGATTGCAATTGCAATTGCAAAAGTGGGGCATAGGGACCTGTTGGGAAGGGAGAGGTTGAAGGAATAGTGCCCTTGGTGCACTATTGGAGGACTTACAGTAACTGCAAAAGTGGGCATACAGACCTGCTGTGCACACTGGAGTAGGTGAAGCTCCAACGTTTGCATTGCTGGAGAGCTCGATCCAGTCACCATCTGGTCCACACTCAAGTATTGCAGAAGCAGAACTGACAACAGTTGATCCAAATGAGACCTGCCCTGCTGGAGAAGCGCAGTCCACTATGACAGTTTCACCAGTTGTTACTGCTGTTGTGGGATTTGCTGTTGCTGTTGGCCCACTACCACTTGCAGTGGTGGAGATCGCATTGCATTCTTAAATGTTTTACTGGCTTCACATGCGAGCAGTGTGGTTCACAGTGTTTTTTTTTAATTCTTACCTGCAACACACATTGCTGTGAAAGCAGGTTGATTTGTCACAGCAGTACCTATTGACCAAGTTCCATCTGAATTGCATGTGGCAGGTTGAGTGTCTGTTGCAGTGATGTCATCTGGGCCCGGTTCAACACGATAAACTTCATATCATGCCAATATTATTATTACTATTACTTCAACTGTAATTATTTCTTTCCACCAATTGGTTTGATAATAACTTCACAACGCCAAACCCAAACCCTTTAAATTTAAAAAAAATTTTTCAAAAAATTTTTATATAAAATTCAAGCACCAAAACCCTTTTAAAAAAAAACCCCTCCCACCACTTTTATCCCCCACCATACTAGGCCCCCCCCACAAACCCCCGCCGCCCGCCCCCCCCCACCCCCCCCCACAAACCCACCCCCCCCCCCCACCACCCCCCCCCCCCCACACACCCCACACCCACACACCCCCCCCCCCACCCCCCCCCAAACACTACCAAAATCCCTTAATCAAAAAAAACAAACAAAAAACCCCCCCCCTTAAAAAAAAAAAATTTACACTCTCCACTATAATATAATATAATATTAAAAAAAAAATACAACAAAAAAAACATAACCACAACACCCACTACATCACCCCCCCCATCCCCACCCAAAACCAATACTCACAAAAAAACAAAAAAAAAAAAAAAAAAAAAAAAAAAAAAAAAACACACCAACACAAAAAAAAAAAAAAACACAACACAAAAAAAAACTGGTGTCAGTTTTGCAGATGTGCCAATGCTGAGTTGAAGTCTTTGAGTGAATGAAGCAGTTGTGCATCCAACAGTGTATGAAGCAGTGTCCGCATTGGGTGGAGCAGCTGCTGGGTTGAGAGTAGCACCATTCACCAATGTTGGAACAATGCATTCTGAACAACAAGAACATTGTTTCTGCAAACTCAATGATGACCTTGTGAGCTGAGTGACTCACCAACAATGCATGTCACTGCTACATCACTGCCCAAAGGAACTGGTCCATTTAGCCATATGCCATTAGTACCACAGGTAAGGTCTGCTGTTGTTTCTGCAAGGTCTTGGGAGCCAGCACTTGGTGCATTGTATGACAATGTTGCAGCATTGGCTGGTGATGGGCAGGAGATGCTTGCTGTTGCACCAGCAAGAATTACTGCATCAGCTGTTATTGTTGGCGTTGGATTTGATGGACTTGTTGAGGAAGTAACTTGAGGACAAACTGAAGAGTGATAATTTTGTTATAGCAAAGATCTTGAAATTATGCAGAGAGCCAATTACAGACTCCAAGTCCAAGCTAAACTTATTCAATGTTGCCCAAGAAACACTCACTTGCAATGCAGGCTGCATATATGTCAGTGCTGACAATTGATCCACCAATGTCCCATTTTCCTTCAGCATTGCAGTTAATCTGTTGAGACTCAGATGCTGCAGTAAAGTCTGGTGCTACATTTGCAGTTGCCTGTGCACTAAACTGCAGTTGCTGTGAATATGTTTGTGTGCCACAATTGATGGTGCGGCTTTCTCCAGCATAGTATGGACCTGGAGCACTTATTGTAGTGCTTGCGTCCAAGTTGACCTCAGCACACTCTGCAATTCAAAATTTATGATTTAACTCCAGAAATTAATTATTGAGATTTATAGTTGCTGATGCAGTAGCATGGTATTTGCTATGATGGCAAACTTTTACTTACCAGCTACACAGCTGGCCACAACAGGTGAAGATAAAGCTGTTGAAGTTGATGCCTCTTTCCATGTCCCATCACTTTCACATGTGAGGGTTGCAGAGTCACCAGTTACTACTACAGCAGTGCCAAATGTCACCTGTCCAGATGGAAATGTGCAGGTCACAGTGGCTGACTGCCCAGCAGCCACTTTACTTGCTGGAGTAATGGTTGCTTCAGGACCAGTGGAACCAGCCGTGATGTCTGGGCACTCTACAGCACAATACAGATGGCAATTCAACTTACTTTCTGCATTGCTGCTTACGTGTCACCCAGTCAATCATGCAATTTACTGTGACTTACCAGCAACACATTTAATCGTCACGTCAGCCACGTGCGAGACACTGCCAACAGTCCATGTGCCATCAGAGTTGCAGGAGCCAGTTTGAGACATTGCAAGGATTCTTTGGCTGGGAGGAGTGAGCGCTGATAGGCCATCACTAATTTCAATTTGCTGGGAAGAAGGTACTGTTGTACAAGTGAATGAGTAGGTGCCTTGAGCAACAAATGGACCATTCAGTGGTGTGACACCAATGAGAGTTGGTAAATTGCATTCTAAACCATTGTGTATTCCTCTATCAAAAGGAAAACGCGTCTATGTAAGCACATGCCTGTAAGGCAGGCTGCTGTGACCGATGCTTCTAGAGCGCCTGCATCAGTTTCAGACCATACACCATCATTCCCACATGTCAATGTTACTGACTGGCCAGAAGTAGTAGTTGTGGTTCCAGAGCCAGTCAGTGTCACCTTATCTCCTGGTAGTGTACAGCTGACTGCAACTGTAGCTGCAGCCAGTACAGATGTGCTGGGATTGGCAACAGCTTGTGGTGTTGATGATGGGTCAATAATGACAGCAGGACATTCTAAAAGAGAAATTCCCAGTGGACAGTGTAGTGATTGCAATTGCAATTGCAAAAGTGGGGCATAGGAACCTGTTGGGAAGGGAGAGGTTGAAGGAATAGTGCCCTTGGTGCACTATTGGAGGACTTACAGTAACTGCAAAAGTGGGCATACAGACCTGCTGTGCACACTGGAGTAGGTGAAGCTCCAACGTTTGCATTGCTGGAGAGCTCGATCCAGTCACCATCTGGTCCACACTCAAGTATTGCAGAAGCAGAACTGACAACAGTTGATCCAAATGAGACCTGCCCTGCTGGAGAAGCGCAGTCCACTGTGACAGTTTCACCAGTTGTTACTGCTGTTGTGGGATTTGCTGTTGCTGTTGGCCCACTACCACTTGCAGTGGTGGAGATCGCATTGCATTCTTAAATGTTTTACTGGCTTCACATGCGAGCAGTGTGGTTCACAGTGTTTTTTTGTAATTCTTACCTGCAACACACATTGCTGTGAAAGCAGGTTGATTTGTCACAGCAGTACCTATTGACCAAGTTCCATCTGAATTGCATGTGGCAGGTTGAGTGTCTGTTGCAGTGATGTCATCTGGTGTTAGTTTTGCAGATGTGCCAATGCTGAGTTGAAGTCTTTGAGTGAATGAAGCAGTTGTGCATCCAACAGTGTATGAAGCAGTGTCCGCATTGGGTGGAGCAGCTGCTGGGTTGAGAGTAGCACCATTCACCAATGTTGGAACAATGCATTCTGAACAACAAGAACATTGTTTCTGCAAACTCAATGATGACCTTGTGAGCTGAGTGACTCACCAACAATGCATGTCACTGCTACATCACTGCCCAAAGGAACTGGCCCATTTAGCCATATGCCATTAGTACCACAGGTAAGGTCTGCTGTTGTTTCTGCAAGGTCTTGGGAGCCAGCACTTGGTGCATTGTATGACAATGTTGCAGCATTGGCTGGTGATGGGCAGGAGATGCTTGCTGTTGCACCAGCAAGAATTACTGCATCAGCTGTTATTGTTGGCGTTGGATTTGATGGACTTGTTGAGGAAGTAACTTGAGGACAAACTGAAGAGTGATAATTTTGTTATAGCAAAGATCTTGAAATTATGCAGAGAGCCAATTACAGACTCCAAGTCCAAGCTAAACTTATTCAATGTTGCCCAAGAAACACTCACTTGCAATGCAGGCTGCATATATGTCAGTGCTGACAATTGATCCACCAATGTCCCATTTTCCTTCAGCATTGCAGTTAATCTGTTGAGACTCAGATGCTGCAGTAAAGTCTGGTGCTACATTTGCAGTTGCCTGTGCACTAAACTGCAGTTGCTGTGAATATGTTTGTGTGCCACAATTGATGGTGCGGCTTTCTCCAGCATAGTATGGACCTGGAGCACTTATTGTAGTGCTTGCGTCCAAGTTGACCTCAGCACACTCTGCAATTCAAAATTTATGATTTAACTCCAGAAATTAATTATTGAGATTTATAGTTGCTGATGCAGTAGCATGGTATTTGCTATGATGGCAAACTTTTACTTACCAGCTACACAGCTGGCCACAACAGGTGAAGATAAAGCTGTTGAAGTTGATGCCTCTTTCCATGTCCCATCACTTTCACATGTGAGGGTTGCAGAGTCACCAGTTACTACTACAGCAGTGCCAAATGTCACCTGTCCAGATGGAAATGTGCAGGTCACAGTGGCTGACTGCCCAGCAGCCACTTTACTTGCTGGAGTAATGGTTGCTTCAGGACCAGTGGAACCAGCCGTGATGTCTGGGCACTCTACAGCACAATACAGATGGCAATTCAACTTACTTTCTGCATTGCTGCTTACGTGTCACCCAGTCAATCATGCAATTTACTGTGACTTACCAGCAACACATTTAATCGTCACGTCAGCCACGTGCGAGACACTGCCAACAGTCCATGTGCCATCAGAGTTGCAGGAGCCAGTTTGAGACATTGCAAGGATTCTTTGGCTGGGAGGAGTGAGCGCTGATAGGCCATCACTAATTTCAATTTGCTGGGAAGAAGGTGGTGTTGTACAAGTGAATGAGTAGGTGCCTTGAGCAACAAATGGACCATTCAGTGATGTGACACCAATGAGAGTTGGTGTATTGCACTCTGAAACAGGGATACAGTCCTTCCATGTTAGCTATTTTGGTGTGCTATACGTGCAATGTTTACATTGTCTTCATTATGTACTGTACACATTTGAGTTTTGCTAGACTCACTGTTGAACTTACCAACAGAGCATGCAGCAGATAGGTCCCTTCCCAGAGGCGAGTTGTCATGCTCCCAAGCACCATTAGACCCACACGTCAGAGTAACGGAGACTTCCAAAATCTGTTTGTTTCCTGTTGGATTGGTATATGTGAATGTGAGGCCATCTGCTGGTGCTGGGCAGCTAACAGTGGCCGTCTCACTGCTAACAACCTCTGATGTTGTGCTGATAACTGGTGCAATGTTAGAGGTTGGATCCGAGGCAATCACAGAGCATTCTGAACAAAATGAAGTTCTAAAATGAGATGAATGAAATGAAGAGCTCAAGCGCAGGCGTGTTTCTAGCGTCTTTGAGTCTAGCAAAACTCAAACTGCACTTTGTGTAACTTACCCAATATAATTCAGGTACTGATCCTGTCTAATAATATATGTTATACTCACTTGCAACACACTGCGCCGCAACATTGGCATCTGTGAGTGCTCCAACGACCCATTGGCCCTGGTCATTGCACGTCACTGCCTCCGTTTCTCCACTCTCCACTGTGAAATCTGGGTTCAACTTTGGTGATATTCCTTGACTGAACTCTATCCGTTCGTTGAACGTTTTGTCAACGCATTCAACAGTGTAAGATTTCACTGCTAAGTATGGTCCACTTTCTACCATGGCTGCTGTTGATCCGGGCAAAAACAAACTGATGCATTCTGAAGACAATCACGCTCTGTTTTGTAGGACTTTATGTAAACAACAGTCATGTAACAACACACCAGCGAGGCATGTGACGGTTACTGACGAACCAATATTTGTGCTACCAAGCGTCCAAGTAGCATCTTTCTGACACGTCAACTGAACAGAAGTCCCAGTGACTGCATTGGTGACTCCCGAGACTTGAACAGCTCCAGTGGGGGATGGACAAGTCACAGTGGCACTTGCTAGTGCATTGATCAGTGCAGAGGTAGGACTGACTGCAGCTGTCGGGCCGGTTGCGGCCTTTGTAATTGTGTTGCAAACTGAAATCAACTTGTCGTGTGCATGCAGTCAAGCCATTGAACTACCATTACTGACTCCTCATACCCTAATAGTTTATACTAGCCGCTTCAACTCAGGACTCCTGCTTGCAAAGTTCTCCAAAGTGGTTCAACATCAATTTGTCTCATGAAATAAAATAATGCTGAGAATACTCATTTGTACAATGATGAAGCACTGCAATGATGAAACTGCAAAGTGTTCGAATGCAGGTCAACCAAAGCCAATGCATGTCAACCAATGCATTTGCATGAATACTAAAGAATTGCTTGTAACACCCACTCTGTTTTAAATAAATTTCATACCGACACACCGACGACGTAAATTGGAGACATGCGCTGAGACTCATTTGCAGACGTTTTGTTTTATTTTCTGTGGTGATGCTATGTGGCAGGGGGGGGGGGAGAGCATAGGCTTTTCGGTGTGTCTGTTTGTATGTGTTGTATGTTCAAAAACGTTTTCCTCTCGCAACCCAACACGAACAATCCGAAACATGCGCAAAACGCGCACACAAAGAAGACCATGAACCGATGCAAGGGGGGGGAGGGGGGCTGGAGAGAATGGGAGAGCCCGAAAATAGTTTATCGCCCAGAGGCCCCCAAAAGGTCGAGTAGCTCAATGACCAATGGGGGGTTGGGGGCGAGAAAAGGCAGAGATTGTTGCTATATCTGAGAAACCTTTCATCTCTTTTGTCGTTTGTCATTCATCATTAAAAACGTGCTCAGAAGTGATTCAGTTTTAATATTTTCATGTCCTCAGTAGTGACTCATCATCAATACAACGTGTCATAAAATCATGCTGTGAATGCTCAGTTTAAAAACAACAATGACGAATCTGTAAAGTGCTGCAGCAAAAGCCAAAGGAAGTCAACCAATGCAACCAATGAATGCACTTCTGCAACACAGGAAAACATTTTACCTTTTTTGTTGTAGCGCTTCATTCTTGCGTCATTACATCTCCAGTCATTACATTCGATAGTAAAAATTAGGCACTATACCATCTTGAGCAGACACACCATAAATCCCATATAAGCAGTGGGCTAATTGTTTTAATCAGCCCCAGCTAATAATAATTGGCTTTTTTGTAATCTGCATGGTTGCTCACATATGTTCATGCACCTCGATCTGCAGGCGCAAGGCCTTTGGACCTGGTCTAAGCTAGGGTCGCGGTCCGACGCTTCCGATTCCATTCCAGCGCGCCATGGGCGGGCGGTTTTCGGCGCGCTTCGGCTTGTGTCTTCCTTACGTCATCTTTTTTTGGCAAAGCACAATTGTTGCGTCCGCGTCCGCTGCGTCCGAAACCTAAGCGAAGCCTAAGCCTAAGCCTAAGCGAAGCATAAGCCTAAGCCAAATCAAAGCCAAAGCGTAAGCCTAAGCAAAGTCTGGACTAAGCCTAAGCAAAAATTAAGAAAGTTTTCATCGGACGCAGCAGCGGACGCGGACGCGTCAATTGTTTTCAGCCGTTTTCTTTTTCGGGGAAATCCAAGTTCATTGGGCCATTGGACCGGGCGAAGCGCACCACAATATTTCATTTATTACGTTTAATGCGTCGACGATCAGTGCTCAACGCCAAGAAAAACTAAAACAACGCACCACTAAAACGCTAACACATACACGCGCATGCGTGCGTGCGCGCACTCGCGAGTCCGTGCGTGCGTGCGTGCGTGCGTGCGTGCGTGCGTGCATGCGATCGAGCGTGCGCGTGCGTGCATGCACGTGTCCATGTCCATGTGCATGCGTGTGCGTGCGTGCGTGCGTGTTGGTGCGTGTTCGTGCGTGCGTGCGTGCGTGCGTGCGTGCGTGCGTGCGTGCGTGCGTGCGTGCGTGCGTGCGTGCGTGCGTGCGTGCGTGCGTGCGTGCGTGCGTGCGTGCGTGCGTGCGTGCGTGCGCGCGCGCATGTGCGTGCACGTGTCCGTGTCCATGTGCGTAAGCGTGTGTGCGTGCGTGCGTGCTTGCGTGCGTGCGTGTGCGTGCGTGCGTGCGTGCGTGCGTGCGTGCGTGCGTGCGTGCGTGCGTGCGTGCGTGCGTGCGTGCGTGCGTGCGCGCGCGCGCGAGCGTGCGTGCATGTGCGTGTAATACAAGTTTTTTATAGCGTTAACACCTGTAAAACAAAGTAAAAAATAACAAAAAGTTCAAAGTTTTTATTGCATAAACACGTGCAAAACAAAAAAGTTATAAACAAAAAAGTTACAAGTATTTTTATGGCAGAGGTTTGATCCCAGGACCTACAGAAAAGTAACGACAACATAACCACTACATCATTGATCTGTACGGAACTGTTTTCTAAACACTTCTGATAAGTCAGAAGCGCGCATAAAATGTGCTGTATTTTCATATAATTTAGTTATATTTGCATAACGCATGGATTACGATAGCTTCAGTAGTGCCACTCTTATTTTGATGGTAAAATGTGCCAAGCAAGCTTAACTCAATCCATCCAGCAGAACTCTGTGCTGCATTGCAGACAGAACCCACAAACAGTCATACTACTGTAGAAAAGGATAATGCTATATCTTGTCATTACTGTAGCAGATTGGAAAACGAATGCCAGATTCGTGACCACCACGGTCGATTACGTATATCCCAAGCAGATTTGACACTGAATTCTCAAATTCAATCAAGCGCAATTTGCATATTCAATGCATCGTATCTCGTGATTACGGTATCGCACTGGAAAACGGATGTGATATTCGTAATCAGCACGGTCGATTACATATATCCCAAGCAGAATTGACACTGAATTCTCAAATTCGATCAAACACGTATGCGAAATTTGCATAACTCACGGATTACGGTAGTTTCAGAAGTGCCACTCTTATTTTGACGGTGAAATGTGCCAAGCCAGCTTCATGCAAAATTTCAGCTCAATCCATATAGCACAACTCTCTGGGCTGCGTTGCAGACACACACACACACACACAGACAGACAAACATTGTGCTTTAGTAATATAGATGCACATATACGAGCCCGTGCATACCTACAAATAGCGTTACGCAAAAGACACCCCCCCCCCCTCCCCAACACCCCAACACCGCCGCTGCGTATTTAGGTATGACGCAACAAAACGGCGCCTTTTTGTTACTGTAACCAGTGTTTCTCATGCAACACGCCCTAATTCACTTTCGTCCACCCTATACCTGGCATGCATCTTGCATGGGCTGTGGTGGCAGCAGAGCCATCGTCCTTATTGACACTCCAGAGACCACTGTCTTCACAGGTGGCCGTGACTTGACCAGTACTGACTGAGAAGTCCGCTGCAGTTGCAGTGCTCAAAGAGTAGAACAGCACCTGTGCGCCTTGACTGGTACCAGTGCAGGACACCTCCACTGTCTGACCAGACTCTGCGTCTGCGTTTGAGGACAGCGTGGCTGTCTCCAGAGAGGCTGGAGTGATGGTGCTGAGGGCGATGCACTCTGAATTTGCACTTTCACTTTCAATTTTTTTCAACCATCCCAGTAGCTGGACAGGCCACTCACCTGGAACGCACTCAAAGTAGAGGTCTGCACCGAGAACCTGTGCTCCCAGCATCCAGTTTCCATCGAGCTGGCAAGTAAGGCTCTGAGACCGTCCGGTGAACAGAGTCGGTGTCGTGCTCGTTGCACCAACGTAAATGTTGATCTTATCCGCTCTGCCCGGTGCGGGACAGGTCACGGTCGCGGACGTTCCCTCGTTGAACAGAGTCGCCGTTGGCGCAGAGCCAACCTTCAGAGGCACCGTCGGAGACTTCCAGTTGACGCCCGGGCATGCTAGAGAGAAACGCATTGGCTACATTCAATGTTCAGTTAGACGATGAACGCGAGTACGGCTCAGTGGTCCAGGGATTCGCTTGCTCTCGTGGTCTGGGGTTCAACTCCCACTCGGTTTTTAACTCCGTTGGAAAAGGGATTCACTGCGGCGCATTTCTGCTAGCCATGGGTGCGTCCCACCTAAGTCCTTCGCAGGGTAAAAACGACATATGCGTAAGAACGCCACATTGCTTAGTGGCTTGTGCTGCGTTGGTGGTGGCAAAGTGCAAAAAGGCAAGGAACAAAGGAGCGGTTGGTGCCTGACAATTGGCGTGTATTGTAATGAGCGCCAACACACTGCGTGGCACCTCAGAAGAATAAAAGCAAATGCGAGCGAATTTGATTTGTCGGGCCTACATCGCTAGCGTTTGCGCTGGCCGCGAATTCGTCATCGCAAACGTCGCCGCAGCTCGTCTCAAGGTCATCACAAACAGGACAGGTCATCAGCTCAGTACCCGGTGTGCAGGTGACATAGCTGAAGCCCGTAGTGGTGGAACCGGCGACTTGCCACGCCCCGTCGGTGCAGGTTGCAGTGGCCGTGGTCCCAGCAAGAGAGAGGAGCGTCGTCGCGCTGGTCTGGTCGCTGTAGAACAGGATGGGATTGCTTCTGAGTCCGCCGTCGCACTGGACGGTCAGAATCGCCCCTTCTGGCCACGTGCCGCTGCCGTCGGCGACTTGGGGATTCGTGTAGGAGAGTGTAGCCATCATGAGCGTGTTCGAAGGATGCGTCACGACGTCCGGACAGGCTAAACTTATTCAAACGGACAGGATTTGATCTATTTATATTGTTAGCAATTTACCCTAAATATATGTATCAAAATTTAACTCAATTTGTTTTTATTAAAAAAGCCTTGAACCAGATTTTACTAACTCCTTGACGGGGCTTAATCATAAAAAAAAATTTGATAATTCTTGAAATTATTCTACGTTTAGGATTAGTAGACTAGTTGGTAGAATTAGAAAATTGCAGAATTAGAAACTGAAATAATTAGTTATTCAATTATTCATTGGACTTATTTTGCCAATATGCCATTGTGGCTACCTACAGAGATCTTTCTTACCTATATTTAAACCAACCCTGTGTATGTGTGTATGCCATGCCATGTTAAAAAATAGCACTGATGTCACCAGTTGCTCTAATTCTAGTTTATAAAAATCCTATTTTATTATTCAAAAAAAAATCGAGTTGCTTATTGCCACATTCCAACACTGAAACGCCACCCTCACCCGGAATCTGCGGCAGAGACGGATTGGAATTGGCGTCGGTGGGCCACATATAGCAGACCAAATAACCAGGTTGATTCTGGGAGTTGACACTGGTGGTCAAGTAGTAGTAGATTCCTGGAATTGTGTCATGATATAGCCACGTTTGTCTGGTGACAACAAACACGCGCACGCACCTGCGGCGTTCTTGTATCGATAGATTGGCACCGTCGCACCGCACGTTCCGGAAACGACTGGACAGTAGAGGCCGTCCACGTAATTCCAACCCGCCACGAAACAGCCATCGCCGAAGCAGAAGTCGCCTGAAACGACATGCGCACCGCACATGTTGAGAGCGAGTGGTTCAGTGGTAAGACGTCGTGCTCGGCGCGCTCGTGCTCGGGGGTTCAACTCCCTTCTGCCGAGGTCACTGAGTCACTAATCCCCTTGGGCAGAAGAAATTGAAGAAGAAAAAAAATTGCGCCAACTCCTAACAACACCCGAATGACGGCTGTTACATTGATTCATCAACCCGACGTTGTAAAGCCCGATTTATAACCGTGGGACACGGACACGGACACGGCAAGGGACACGGACACCCCGATTTATAACCATGGACCTGTCCCCCGGACAGTCCGCGGACACGAGTTGGCCAACTTTTATCTTTTGTCCCCCGGACACCCGTATCCCTTCCTACATTTGAAATGGCGCGCCTAGCGCAAATCCCGCGCAGCGCTAAGGACGGATGGTAGGTAAACAGTTTTTGATCCGTTTAACGTCATCATTCATCCGTTCATCGGCTTTAACGTTGACGTTTTCCGATATTTTAAACAATTTTGACAATTCTAAAACTAGTGTAGGCACTGTGCTGTCGTAGCGTTTATGGTTGTGTTTTCTCTTACTGTATGCTTCAATTTTGAGCCGCATCTGTTGCGAAAAGATCCATGGTTATAAATCGGGGCCGGATATTTGCGTGTCCGTGTCCGTGTCCGTGTCCCTTGCCGTGTCCGTGTCCGTGTCCGTGTCTCATGGTTATAAATCGGGCTTAAAACGCGCCGTAATACGTTCACCGCTTATGTAAGTCGATACATTTTTATATGGTTGGAAAGCCCTTACTTTGTGCTCCATCCCAGCTGTTTAACATTTTTGCTCCGACAAATATTTAAACACTTTGTGACATATTTTTGCTGTTTTTGGGTGTTTTAATGGAATTGAAGAGTTGTGGGAAAAAGGCGATTGCAGTGCTGGGATTCGAACCCAGGTCCGGAAATGGAAATCGAAATTTCAGTGCCTTCTTCCAGCGATAATATCTCGACGACGCGTGATCCGATCGAGTCGATTTTTTGAGGTACAGTGGTACAGTAGAGGTGCCTCCTAGTGGCTCAGTGGTAATGCGTCGTGCTCGGCGCGCTCGTGGTCGGGGGTTCAACTCCCTTCCACCGAGGTCACTGAGTCGCAAATCCCCTTGGGCAAGGGATGAATCGCTCTCATTGCCTCGGTGTAGGGCGGCTCCGGGGCTTCGGCCCGAAATCCGTGCCAGGTGGCGGCCCACCTTCCCTCGCGGGAGAAGAACGCCGTAGGTAGTGTTAGTGATACAGTGTTATTATGATGCATCGCCCCTTCGTACCCCGTGCGTTGGTTTACGGTCCTTGTACTGTGTCGGTGCTTGCATCAATAAAAACATTGATTGATTTGATTGATAGAGGATTGAAATGAGCCTACATGGGACTACCAACGCTGCAATTTTCAAGAAAATCCGTCCACTGGATAAAAGTCGAAATTTTGGTGTTGTCTCAAGTTGTGGGGTGCATGTTTTTCGATTTAAGATTTTTTACATTGCCAGTACGCCACTCCGGCTCCTCTAGCCACTGATGTATTATCTTCTTAACAAATTTTCGCTGCATGACATAAAATCGCCAAAAAACAGTTAGTGCCATTTTATTTTGAACATACTATAGGTAGTATGCATCTCATACACTACCCAACGGTCACCAAAACTCACTCCTGCTCGTGTCAGGCGGTGAAAACTTGAACAGGTTGTCCGCCGGGGCGCAGTCGATCTGGGTGTCCAGGTACAGCGCCATGTTCCGAAAGGTGCCGCTCTCGTCCGGCGCGTTGAAGGCCGGATACTCTGGCAATCAAACTCTCTCTTTCTATCTCTCGTGTCTCCTCGAGTGAATATACATGTCTTCGCGCACGCAGCAGCACCCTACCCTTCCCGCGTCCTTCCCTATCCACTGCTCCACTGCAAGCAACTGTCTGAGGTGTACAGCGCAATAAGACACCTCCCCCAACGATCAAAGGATGGTATTTCGAGTTTAGCTGAAGAAAAACATATAGGTACCTATGTATGTAAAGTGTCTTCCATGCCCAAGCCCTTCACCCGAAACTTATACAGTATTCTACTGTATAGATACGGCACCTACACTGTATGCATGAACGCAACAGAACGCGGACGACACGCAACACTCACTGGCGGCGGGCCACATCCAGCAGACGGGATCCGCTCCTGCCGCGTCCGCCGCCTCGTTACTGTAGTTGTACTCGCCTGTCAATTGCAATGAAGCGTGGTCGTCACTTTGAATAGTACTGGATACAGTACTCACCGTTCGACTTTTTGATTCGATAGAGCGGTACCGTAGCCCCGCAGGAGCCGCTAAAGGGATGGGGCACGCAGAAGCGCGGCGAGCTATCGTACGTCCAGCCGAACGCGTAGCAGGACTTGCCGAAGCAGTAGTCGACTAAAGGAATTGGGAGTTTTGACAAAACCTTTTAGACAGTCGCAGAGTTGACTAGCGGACTTTCGGAGGCATCCAGGTATTCAATCTCATTGACTTTCTTTTTGGTGCACTGAGACACTCCTTTCGACTGCATTTCCTGCCAGCACAAACCATACCTGTAACCGGGGTAACCGGGTCTGGAAGAGTGGGGAGGGGGGGGGAATGGCCAAATTCTGGGTGTGTCCGGAGCAAAAAGTGGGGGTAGCTGACCATTTTTTGAGTTATACTGGTACTTTTGGTAAAAAATGGGTATAAATAGGGTCAAATACAGGGTAAAAATCCCTTGGGAAAATTCTGGGGAGTTGGGGGGATGTTGAAAAATAGTGGTAGACGAGACGGTAACCCCCAACCCCCCCCCCCCCGCAGTTACAGATATGCTACAAACTAATCATGAAGTAACAACTTATTGTTGTTATTATTATTATTACTTATTACAACAACTTATTGTCGCAAACTTCTGTTGGTCGAGGCCGGAGGGTCGAACTTCTGCTGGGCCACGGCGATGCCGCATTCGGCGTTCGTGTTGATGACGTAACCAAAAGACTTGGTCTGACCCGCGGACGTAGGCGCGACCAATGCCACGTACGAGTTGACTAAAAAAATTGAAATCTAAATGTAATAATTAAAAAAATAATATGCTAAGCGCAAAAATTTGAGCCGTTAGCAAACAAGCAAAGCACTGAAGGATGACACTGAAATTTGTGGAAGGAATAGAAATATGCATACCGTAATCGTATAAATAGCCCCCTTTTATAATTGCACCCCCCCCCCCTTTCCACGGCTCGAATGAAACAAATACCCCTGGGGGTCTAATTATTGGCCTTACGGTATTATGCATACCATTCGTTGGGGCCGATTGCGCTCTCGCTGGGTCGACAGTCGTTGCAAAGAGAATCGCAAAAACAAAAACTCGCGCTTCGCCGCACCAAAATAACCACGTTCCTTCCATCGCTGCGATACTTCGACGAACGAAACGCAAGAGAGAGAATCAACGCGCAGAAATTCACATTTTTCTCGCCAAGCGGAGGCGAGTGCTTCGGATTCGAAGCCTAGCCTTGCGCCTTCGCGATTTCTTTGTTCCCATATGGCATGAATGGCGCCGCTGCGTCAACAAAGCGCATGGAAATCGAAACTGCGGATTTAGACCCATCGCAGCTTCACAAAAGAATCTCTATGCTCTCTGTGTCAACTGTACCGCATCACACAGCGCCCTCGTGATTTCGGCAAATTCAATTCGCTCGAGCAAGCGACTCTACCCGGAATTCAAAATCGCTTTCGGGCTGCAGTGCAGCAGAGGACTTGACAAAAATCCACTTTTGGAAAATGTACTGTAAGCAATTGAACTGGATTGTAACAGTGTAAAACTAAAGCCGAACTGTCGATCTGATAGTTTCCGCAAACGAAGTCAGTCGTATCCAACAGTTCCACCAAAGGTTCCAACACCAAAGAACACAAAAAAGCCACAGCCTGCATATATACGAACAGCGTAACAGACAGCGAACTTGTATTTACGCATCGCTCATCGGTTCGAAAAGGATCAACCCCAAGTTAACGTTTCATTAGCACGTGATGCAACAGGGTGAAAAGAAGCTGTCTCGATTTCTCGCCCAGAAAGTCTAACCTTCGCCTAACTGCTTGCTTGACTCTTCGCGCCATTATAGCACTTGTTCATTCGTCGCACCACAGCACTACTTCGTCAGCTAATCTGCTTGGATCTATGCACCTTACCTCCTTGGTTCCGTCATCGCACGTGTGTCTGGCAACACCTAAAATGTAGAATTTGCGTTTTCAGCTTTCTCCACAAATCTTCGCAAGTGAACAGCTGAAGGAGCGTATGGGCACTCTTTTGCCCCGGAAAATATGTGGAACCAGCAGGCTTGGGCAAAACAAAGAACGCAACAACTTTCTTAGGTAAGTTTTTTTATTTGATTTTCGAAAAAGTGTAACACCGACAGTTTTTAGTGTATTTTGACCTGTTCATTAAATATAAACCCTATTAAACCACCCATTAGTAGTACCTATATAGGGTATATGTAGGTACGCGCGCAGTTGCACATACCGTAAGTTCTATTATTAGCCC
The DNA here is from genome assembly GCA_030248085.1 of Paralinhomoeus sp. GSCO2_6. NCBI lineage: Eukaryota > Metazoa > Nematoda > Chromadorea > Monhysterida > Linhomoeidae > Paralinhomoeus > Paralinhomoeus sp. GSCO2_6. The sequence continues at coordinate 84,389 of JASAMY010002886.1, forward strand.
CCCTCTCTCATAATTAGCCTCCTACAATTATACTCCTTCCCAAGACCGCTTTGAGCTCGTAAGCCACCCCCCCCCCTATGATTACACATTTTCCCTAAATGGACCACCATGGTCAGAAAGGCAAAATGTTCTGTCTGGGTGTATGCACATGCATACCGGTATGTGTACCGGTATGTTTGCATACCGGTAACTGGAGGGTTTGGGGTACCCTCCCCCACTAGTTTTCCAACACCCACCCAACGTATCTCTCCCCCCCCCCCCCCAACCCTTCGCCCCAAAATTTTTTTTTCAATCTGTCTAAAACGATAATGTGAGTAAATGTTGGTGTATCAGGGTGTACGCGTCAGCGTACAACCCTAACATGTGACCACGTCTCAATGCGGGTTTTTGAATTTTCGATTGCCTATGACTTTTGATTGCCTGAACGGATTTTGACGCGTTATGGCGCAAATGAACCGCCTTCTTGAACCCCGGGGTGGGGGGCTAATTATAGGGTTTACGGTATATGTAGTAAAGGCTAGCAAACATAAGCCACAAACTAAAAACATTGACCGAGATGAGTGGTCCGATTAGGATCCGGTCTGAAGCGATTTCAGAGTGGGACTAAAAAATGCGGATAACCGGGATATGGGCCCAGAGTAGGGGGGGGGGGGGGTGGGGCGGGGCGGGGGCACTTGAGGTTTTGATATGCACATCTGTGTCGCACGCACGCAGGTTGCAGTCGCAATCCCAGTACTCGATGAGGTCCCCATGAAGACATTCCCGAAAGTGCCTCTTTGGCCGGGACCTAAACGTGTAAACAGTCTCTCCTCACAGGTATACATACGTAGAGGTTCCAATACGTGTACAGGATGTATACGTAGAGTGCCGCCAGCTGGCAGCGCATGGCCTAGTGGTAAAGAATCGGCCTCTCGCGCGCACGGTTCTGAGTTCGATTCTTGATGGAGCGACTAGATCGAGGACTTCCCTTTCGATAGACTTTCTCGTGCAGTCGCTGCCCTAGATTACAGACGGCCTTCTTTTTACGAGTGTCTTTGGCGAGTTACCTATGCGGCGTTACACGGGAAGGCGTCATGAAGATGGTTACGCTACATGTATACCGTAAATCCTCCAATAGTGCCCCCGGGGCACTATTTTTTTAACCTCTCCTTACCCGGGGGCACTATTGGAGAGGGGGGCACTATTGGAGGGGGGGGGGCTTCTATTATTTCAACCTAAAAATTTTGAATGGTAATGCTAGTTTCGCTGTCAAAATTGCCGTTTTTTCGGTGATTTTGATCACTTTTGCCACATTTAATGGTTGATTTGCCGTTAATAGTTGCTGAAACGTACTATTATTGGTTAGCAGTAGTGTGTATACACGATGTAAATGTACCTACCCTACCACTATATTTTTGCCCATAAAAGGCACATGGCACAACATACCCCTTACCCCCGGGGCACTATTGGGGGTGTAATGTCCGTGTGAAATCCGCCCCTGTGCGCCGCGCCGTGCCTGTCGTGCCTTCCTTGCCCACCTCGTCCATGACTGTCGATCTCCCTATCCTCCCGTGCATTCCATGCAAATCCGCCGTACAACGACCTTACGACCTTACGACTGCCTTTGAGTTCGCGAGCGGCGCGCGTATCGATTAGTGGAACGTCCACTCCCTCGCCACGTGGCCACTCCGCCCGTTGAGTCAGTCTTGCCCGGCCGAGTTTTGGTCTTGCCGAGTTTTGGCTCCAGCCCTTGGCGCGTGTGAAAAGTCGCCCGCCGTGCGTTGTTCTGTCGGATCTGCCGGCGACGCATGTGTGTGCGCCGACTCTACCTCGCCGCCCGTGTTGGTACAAGGAAGTATCGCGTCGGCATCTCCTTGTGGGCTGAGAAGGACACAGCGCCGCAGCGCAGCAACGAGGAGAGGTCCGTTTCCGTTAGCGTGCGCGCCGCGTGTGTCGACAGGGAAGAAGCTAGCGAAAACGCGAGCCAGCTTGCTTTCGCGTCGGAGTCAGAGAGTCGGTCGGCATCCCTACCCGGTACGTGTGTGCGTGAGTCGCTGGGCCCTGCGCAGGAGTCGCCGCCCGCCCGCCGCCGTACGTAGAAGGCCGCGATCTCGTCTCCAGGAATTGTGGGAAGTAGGAAACGCGTGTGTGAGCCAGGACAGAGGTCTGGCGTCGCGCATCGCGGCTGAGTTTTGGGTAGCTCAGCAGCGGGGTTTCAGCCTAAGGTAGGCCCCTTGCCCCGACAGTGGTGGTCCCCCATCCGTTTTCCCTTTGCTTCTTTTCCCCCTTGGGTTTTCCCTTTCCCCAGGATTTTCGTCATTTTTCGTCTATCCGCCATCTTGGATACCGTATTCCGCCGATTACCACACGCTTCGGTTTTCGGTACCGTAGTCTTTTCGAATTCGTCTTATTCGAAGTTACGGTAGTGTCTCTCCCCTCCCGGTACAGTATTCTTCCGTTTACTGCAGTTTTAGGCGGTTGCTTTGAATTTTCCCTTCCATCATGCCGCGTTCGGTTCCGTCACAGCCTCCACAGTGTTGCTATTGCGGACAGTTCACTCCACGCGATGCGTCCACCTGCTCCACTGCTGCTTGCGCGCGACCCATTTGCTCTTCTTGCCTCGACAGCCGCACTGACGCTTCCCATCCTTTTTGCGCCGATTGCGCTCCGCCACCCACCGCTTCCCCCGCGGCTCCCGTGGCCCCGTCTCCTACCGTCACCCTCCAGGACATTGCCGCTCACTTGTCCAACGTGACGCAGCGTCTTATGGCCCTCGAACGCAACCAGTCGCAGCTCGCCTCGCAGCACAGCAGCTGACACGCCTCTCGCGATTCTCACCCGCAGGGTAGTGCGCACAGCTCTCTGACAGATGGCCCGGCCAACAATTTGGCGGCTCAGACAGCTCCGCCTCCCGTTCCGCAGCACACTCGGTCGAACGCTCCGCCTACGCATCGCCTACGAGGGCGCGGTAGAGGCGCCGGTGTGCGTGGCAGTCGTGGCGCGTCGTTGTCTGTCCCCACTGCCGACCCCGCCGAGCAGCCTGGCCCCTCGCAGACCGCGCAACCCAGACGCAAGCGTAGAGCGCGTAGTGCCGCACGCGCCGAGAAAGTCAAGAAGATCCTCATGGATCAGTCGCCCGCTCGAAGTGGTACAGCCGACTCTTCTGATTCGGACAGTAGCAGTGGCAGTTCCACGAGTTCGTCGAGCAGCGACAGCGACACACAGTATCACACCCGCAGATTAGAGAAACAGGCCCGTATCGCGTTGGACGACACGCAGAAACTCACTCTGCCGTTGCCCAGAGAGTCGCGACTCGAGGCCAACACGGACGAAACATGCGAACGCCTGCGCGCAGTGAGCTCCCAATGGGGCTGCGTAGGTGACACACAGGAAAGCACGCACATAGTCCAGATGCGCGCATTGCTTACCGAAGTGGCAGACGAATTGAAACAACAGAACGTCCCTGACACGAACAGAACGGCTGCGACCGGCAGTTTGGCCGAACGAGACGCGTTGGTCGAGCTGTCGAAGATGGTCACGAGCCCTGTTCAGGACGACGATGACACGTTGTGGATGTCCATGATCGGTGGTCCGGGATGTGTTCGCACCTTTCCCCTAGTGGACCCCATCGTGTACGATGACGCGAAATTCGACGAGTACCCCACACCACCTGGCTGCATCAAAGTCTTTTTGCACAGCCCCCTCGCTCGCGAACTCCCGAGTGACGCCATGTACGAAATTTGGGGCTTGAACGCACACGGTACGGCCGCATTTCCTTCGCTAGAGGACTACGCTCTGCTGGATCCTCTGAAGTCGGGCGAAGAATTTGGCCGCGACCAAGGACGCATCGTTTGGGGCTACGAAGTAGGAATGCCGCTCCGCACCCCGCACATTTGTGTCGTGCGCTTTGCCGCTCCTACCACCGAAGGATGGGTCCCCAGCGAAATGCGTAGCGCCGCTCCCGCGCAAGTGCTCCGTCGAGTCGCCCTCAGCCAGAAGTGGGAGAAGTTCATTAGCGACTGCATCGCGTACGCGTACGAGGCCGATCGACTGAAACACCCGGAGTGCCCGAGAAAGCGCTTGTGGGGTGACGTGACGAAGTGGTCCGACCGCTACGTCTACTTGTGTCGCCCGCTCAACGCTCAACTCGCCGCTGGCCTCCCGCCGCTTTTGACCGAAATGAACGCGACCATGCGCTTTGCCGTCGAGTACCGAGTGAAAGGCCGCGCCTTCCAAGTTCTCCGCGAACGCGTCGGCGAGGAAGTCGTTCGCGCCGGTCTTGTTGACGCGCACGACATCCGTCGAGAGCTCGACGCGCGACGCCAGGAGCAAATTCAGCGCATCCAGAAAGAAGCGCGCGAGACGTACGAGGAAGGAAAACGCGCCGGACTCGCAGCGTACGAGGAAGGCCGCGACAAGGGCGTTGTCTCTCGCTCTGTGGTCGGTCTCACAGGTCCCGCACGCCGAGTCGAGCGCAAAAAGATCAACAGACAAGCGAGCCGTAGCCGCCCCCGCGGACGCGAACAGCTGCTCCAACAACAACAGCCGCCCACTGTCGCCGCGCTGCCCTCCCAGGAATCGGTAGTGGTCCTGCGCGAAGAAGTCGACAGGGACGTGAGCATGCAGCGTGTCGGTTCGCAAGTCAAAAACGAGGAACACATGGACACCAACGCACAGAGCACGGGTGATGCCGAGGAAGTGTCGTATGGCGGTTTCGGAATCCCGCCTCGCCCACGCGCCAGTGTTGACGCCCGTCGGACGGAAGGCTCTCAAGCCAGCTCGTCCGGAGAGGCCGCCGCTGGGGGCGAGGTTGACTCCGCCATGGTGGGGGCCGAGGACGCAGGCGCTTCGGACCATGTGGTGTCCGAGGAGAGCCGGCGCGCACCACCAGAAAGCGGATCAGCATCTCTTGACGACACCGGCAACCCCCACGCATTCCGTGACGACGTGGCGCGCAATTACATGAACTATCTCGACCCGCAACTCATTCCGCCGGATCCCACGGCGAACGAAGCAAAATGGCGCGCTCGCTTACTAAGTCGGCCCACCAAGGTCGCCGGTTCACTGGCCGAGGACTTGCACTCGTGGCTCCGCGGCGCCCCCAGTTATGCGCCAGCGCCACCCGTGAAGGTTTTGGGTTCTCCGTCAAGCCGTAACAGCGCCTCCGACCTAGCCTACCTGCAGGTCGCGTTGAAGCTTCTCGAGTCTTACCAACCAGCGGGAGTCGATTTCTTCATGTTCGATTGCGAATGCGCCAACGCCGGCATTCCCTACCGCAAATGGAAAGGCCGCTTGCAACGTCACTACCCCAACGCACCCGCCAGCAGTTCGAGCAAGGGCCAGTTCATCACCCACCTGTCGATCAGTGGCGTGTACGGTCCCACATTGGTGCTCGACTTGCGCTGGCACTACAAGATCATCACCGCCAACGATGGAACGCAGTTTCGGCGAGTCGCGCTGCCCGAATGTCTCCAGGACTTTTTCAATCGTTACATTATGATCCACTGGAGCCCCGCCGACCCGCTCGCGTTGCACCGCACGTTTGGTCCCGAGGCCGTCTACCACATGCGGTTCTTCGACCTCCAGCTGTGGAACCAAAATTCCCCCCTCGGTCCCGGCGAGCTCCCCCGCAGCGACGATCCGCGAAGCCTGTCCGATGTGTGGAGATTCGTTTCGAACTCCTCACAAGACATCGATTTGGCTGACACCTCCAAAATCTACGGCGATGCATGCGATCTACCCGACATGTTTTTGGGTATGCACCACCGCCCCGCTAGCGTGCAGGAGGATCTGCGACAGTATAGCGCGGCAGACGCCAACGCCTTGTGGGTCATCCTGATCGCGCAGTGCCTCCACACGCACATCGAATTCACTGGCAAAAAAGTGGACCCCGCAGCCGAAGGAGTCGCGCGACACATTCGCTTGCGATGGCTCCAATTCCTTCGGTCGCGCGCAGACGCCTTTCGCGCACAATGGCAGCGAAATTTCGCCCGCCCCGTCCCCCTCGCGCGAGACGACCCGAGTGTGGACGCCGACGTGCGCAGTGGCCTTGACGAGCTACTGAAAGACCACGTCCACCACACCGCGCACTTGTTCATCCACACCTACTTTGGCGCGAACCCGAAGAATGCCCACTTCCGAGTCTGGATTCGAAATTGGACGCAGCACCTCCGCGCGCCCATCCAGACGTTGACACGCGCACTCCACCGCCAGATGCAGACCTACCCGCGTCCCGAGCAGCGATTCCACATGTGCGCCATGCTCTGCGAGAACTGGCCCATGATGATGCTCAATTACGTGATGCGTGAGTACGTCTCCGTCCCCAACGCGCGCAATCTATTCGACTTGCGACTCGTGGCTTCGGACGCGCGCGACGCCATGATCACCCTCTGCGTGCAGATCAGTCGTGGCGAGCAGTTGCGCATGTCCGAGCGACAGACCACCGCCACCGCGCGACACGAATTAGCAATGGAAGTTCGCCGCGAAGTATCGAGCGCTCGCCTGGCGCGAGGACAGAAATTCGCAGAAGTGGAAGAGCTCCAGCGGAAGGCAAACGCCGCGCAGGAGGACAACTCCGACGTGGCAAAGGTGTTCAACCACCTGCTGAGCCTCCAGGCAATCACGCCGCCCGCAACACCGGTCCCCGCGTACATGACAGAGTTGTGGCAGACCCTGAACGACGCGTACAAACGATTCGAGCCAGAACACGCGAAAGTAGTAGCCGAGCTCGAGGAGCAGAAGCGCGCCGCTGCGCAGGCCGCCACGCGGGCCGCGCAAGAAGCGACCGCCCTGCCGTGCCACTTGGTGACGTACCCCGAGCCGCAGAATTACGACGACATTTGACGCACCCCTCGATCTTGGAGATGATGATGGCGACGTGCGTTGTTCGTTGATGTATTGCTGTTCTGTGCCCGTCCCCCTTCACGCTCCGCGATTGTTATAATCGTGTCCAGAGCCCAGTAAGCTGGCGATCCTTCCCAGCACCGTTGTCGTTCGATTTTCTTTGTGTCGATTCGGGGTATCGACTTTTGTGCCGGCGGGACTGTAATGTCCGTGTGAAATCCGCCCCTGTGCGCCGCGCCGTGCCTGTCGTGCCTTCCTTGCCCACCTCGTCCATGACTGTCGATCTCCCTATCCTCCCGTGCATTCCATGCAAATCCGCCGTACAACGACCTTACGACCTTACGACTGCCTTTGAGTTCGCGAGCGGCGCGCGTATCGATTAGTGGAACGTCCACTCCCTCGCCACGTGGCCACTCCGCCCGTTGAGTCAGTCTTGCCCGGCCGAGTTTTGGTCTTGCCGAGTTTTGGCTCCAGCCCTTGGCGCGTGTGAAAAGTCGCCCGCCGTGCGTTGTTCTGTCGGATCTGCCGGCGACGCATGTGTGTGCGCCGACTCTACCTCGCCGCCCGTGTTGGTACAAGGAAGTATCGCGTCGGCATCTCCTTGTGGGCTGAGAAGGACACAGCGCCGCAGCGCAGCAACGAGGAGAGGTCCGTTTCCGTTAGCGTGCGCGCCGCGTGTGTCGACAGGGAAGAAGCTAGCGAAAACGCGAGCCAGCTTGCTTTCGCGTCGGAGTCAGAGAGTCGGTCGGCATCCCTACCCGGTACGTGTGTGCGTGAGTCGCTGGGCCCTGCGCAGGAGTCGCCGCCCGCCCGCCGCCGTACGTAGAAGGCCGCGATCTCGTCTCCAGGAATTGTGGGAAGTAGGAAACGCGTGTGTGAGCCAGGACAGAGGTCTGGCGTCGCGCATCGCGGCTGAGTTTTGGGTAGCTCAGCAGCGGGGTTTCAGCCTAAGGTAGGCCCCTTGCCCCGACAGGGGGGGCTCTATTATTTCAACCTTGCCATACCCGGGGGCACTATTGGAGGGGGAGGCACTATTGGAGGGGGCTTCTATTGGAGGATTTACGGTATGATATGTATATCGGCCATTGACGGGACGGCCCCCTAATCCAACAACCGATTTCAAATGCCAACGCACCACTCTTTCTCATTGGCGGAGACCACCAGCAATGTCGCCAGGATTAGGAAGCAAGAGGAGACGAGCGGGAGGTGCTAAATTGGTACGTTCTATTCACAACTTTAACGCCTGCGTATGACAAGTGGTCCCATGGTTTCTCCAATCCTCCAATGCTTCCTGATCATACCTATAGCCGGGTGCCATTTTTTACTTATACTGGTACATTTTGGTCATAAGGTATTAATAGAGTCCAAACCGTGTTATTTAGCTGTCTTGTGGTCATGCATCTAGCACTAAAAAGCAATGAAAAACGCCAACAATTTACTTATCGTTTTTGACAGGGTGAATTCTGGGAGGTGGCTGGGTTGGGAATGTTGGAAAATGGCCCCAACCTCCCACCCCCCCCCCTCCCAGTGCAGGTACGTTCCTGATGGGCACTACGCTTTCAACCCTCCTAGCCTCCGAACATTTAAGAGTGACCCACTTGGCGAGCAGCACTTTTGGATGATTGTTTGAATACCTAAGTACGTGCCAGGCAGCATCATGTGTAGCCGGCGCTTGTTTCTAGGTTTTAGGCTCGCCAGGCTTGAGAATTAAGATGGAGAAATTGACAACCAAAGAGCACCTTCATCTCTTCCGTTGAAAACCAAACCGCCGAGGAGAGAGCTGGACGAGATGACACGTTTCCTACTACCTGCGTAGATCCTACACGGCAATCGATACCAGCAGAGCAATGCGAGCAACTGACGCACTACAACAGAAACCGCTGTCGTTTTCAACGCGACGCGACATTTGTTTGCGCGAAAAGCAGCTGACGTTGTAGTCACTCGGCGTGGACTGCGCATGTACCGCTACCGCCAATGGTACCTAATGTTTAATGTCGGCCCTCTCAAAATAACGCCATCGCTGGGTAGAGGGGGAACAGCGCGCATATGGACCTTGCGTGTACCTGGCATTGTATGCTGAATGTCAGCCGGCAGCCCTATTCAATTGACGTCCGCGTTGGGTTTGTGGCACAACGCTAAGATGGACCCTACGTGCATCCTGACGATAGTGAATCGTAACCAACTGTACCGATGGCCATTCTATACATAGAGGGTTTTACATGTTCTTTCCCACCCCCCCTTCTCCAGTTTTTAACCCCACCCACCATCCCCCACACAGAAAGAAAGTGCTCGAACCCTCCCCCACGTCCAATTCCGGTGTGCTGAACAAATTCCCCCTATGAAATAAACTCCATCTTCCATTTTCTATGAAACATCACCACTACCTAAAAAAATTTAAAAAATTGCCCCTCACAGGGGGGCACTTCATATGAAGAGTTCCCCCTCACCTATGAATTTACCCCCACCACGTTTGCTGCAGCCAGTCAGTACCGTATTCTCCCTCAAATGATCGGCAGTTTTAGTTGAGAGGCGTTAAAAATACAAAGTTTGCCATCTTAGTGAAAAGTTGGTGGGGTAGTGAGCTACTGAGCTACATAATCCACCGCGATTATCATTCAATTGATAATAGAGCGACCATGACGTCGCGATGCTATCCTGCACGCATCTTGAGACACGTCTTACACGTCATGCAAAGGGCACGTACACTATATTGTGCTTGCTAGTGAATGCACGCACGCCACCACCTTCCTTTGCCTGCGTGTCACACCTTGTGGAGCGATCGTTCAGTTCGCACCAACTTTCATCTTTAGACAAGAGCAAACAAAGGCCAAAACGGGCCGGAGGCATTACTCAACTTGGCGTCGACCACTAATCATCCGTCCAGAACGGATGATTAGTGACTACCGGTGGGCCACCGTTGGTTGGAAAGCACTATCATTGTAACCTTCAGCTATACATAGGTATACACAAACACGGCTATACACAGACGCACTGTTGAGAAGGGAGAACGTACTGGCTAAAGACGCTATTGAAAAAAATGTATGCGGTACAAGCATACCGTGTTCCACACCGCACATGCACATGCCTTGTTTGTTCAAATGCACTCACAGGAGGCCCCGCAAAGCCAGACGACAAGTGACTCACTATACTCGTTCTTGAACTTTTTCTTGCGACGCAGCGCAATCAGCTGGGCGAAACCGGTTATAACGAGTTCTCCCCAGACACAAACAATGCCCTACTATACATAACCATCGCCTGCCGCTGCACAGAACACAACCTTTTTCTGTGACCTGTGACGCTGTAGCATTTGGCACGGCAATAGTGGTGCGGATCCTTTTGCATGACGGTCATGAAGATCGATGCACCCGCACTGCTATTGGTGGCGGTCGCGATACCATTGGTGAGTCGTAGAACCTATGGACTACATAACCACATGCTGCACATGCAGTTCCACTAAAAGTCAAACAATTGAAAAGAAGAAAAGGTAGCGGCTATGGGCACCAGTCAAAGGCGGCCTCTGGCCTCCAGCGATGATTCACAGATTAGGAGATTTTATAATGATGACCAAACCAAACCAAATCATAATCAAAGCTGTGCCTAAAAAAATTCCGGCCATTAGTTTCTCCCCGAACAAGGTCTTTCTAGAGCCCATTATAGGTCCCTGTCAGAGCGTGCACTTGCACTTGCATGTCTCTTCTTCTCTTTCTCTCTCTCTCTCTCTCTCTCTCTCTCTCTCTCTCTCTCTCTCTCTCTCTCTCTCTCTCTCTCTCTCTCTCTCTCTCTCTCTCTCTCTCTCTCTCTCTCTCTCTCTCTCTCTCTCTCTCTCTCTCTCTCTCTCTCTCTCTCTCTCTCTCTCTCTCTCTCTCTCTCTCTCTCTCTCTCTCTCTCTCTCTCTCTCTCTCTCTCTCTCTCTCTCTCTCTCTCTCTCTCTCTCTCTCTCTCTCTCTCTCTCTCTCTCTCTCTCTCTCTCTCTCTCTCTCTCTCTCTCTCTCTCTCTATCTCTCTCTCTCTCTCTCTCTCTCTCTCTCTCTCTCTCTCTCTCTCTCTCTGCAACAAAAAAATGGGGGGAGCCAGCCATTTTTGAGTTATACTGGTACTTTTTGGTCACAAATGGGTATAAATAGGTTCAAATACAGGGCAAAAACCCTTGGGAAAATTCTGGGGGGTTGGGGGTGGTTGAAAATAGTGGAAGGAAGGGAAAACCTCCCCCCCAAAA